>CM021314.1:2005541-2018873 GCA_010645155.1 Tigriopus japonicus
GGGAAACTCAATGATTTTTCCGAGACCCTGACAAGCTCTTTTCTGAAGAATGAAGTTCAAGAGGTTTCAACGAAGAACAGAAGTAAATTTGTGCGAAAAATAATTGATCCAAAGCTGTACGGAAACCCAGCTTGAAAAGAAATCGTAGTCTCTTCTCGCCATTTTCTGAGAGGCCTCTCTCCTTCAATTTGGAATTGCTGTCCATTCACGCCATTTTTAGAACATTTTTCTTGTTTTACGAGAGCAATAAATTAGATTTATGCGTAAGGCATGTCAACCATAATATCTAACACTCTTTTGACAACAGTTGTAAAGTAATTCACTCTGAAGAGCTCGTAGATTTGTTTTCAAAAAGAGAAATAGAAGAAGTAAGGCAAATAAATGATCTTTGGTTTTAGCTTATGTTTGAATCGTTTTTCGCCGCAATCTGTCTTTGACTTTTTCATTGCCAAAATTGAAACTGTTGGCTCAAAATTTGTTTTTTCCCATCGTTAATTTTTTTTCCAACAATTAGAGGAAAGCAAAATAAATGTCAATTTTAGATATCAAGAGATACGGAGAACGGGACTCGGAACGTGAAATGTGAAAAAATGACTTGTGTCATTTCTTTTTCTGTTTTGAGGCAGTTTTTCCTTGTTCGAAATTCTTTTCAAGCGACCACAAAACACACTCTAAAAAACGTGAGTGATGGAAAAGTGCCGATAATAATTTATCGGAACACCAATTGCACATAAAGTGCCATTTACAAGACTTTCAGAATTTATTCGCACATTGTGAACACAAGTGAGAAAAAGCCGTTGGATCAGCAATTTAATCGGATGAAATCCCGGCGTCACAAAAATTCAGTTCCAGTGATTAAGAATTGCAGATTTCAGATTTCGCCCGACCTTTAAACTATTTTTTTGCTTTCCACTTCGGGTTTCGGGACAACTTCAATTCAATAAATGTAAAATTTTAAGATGCATGCCGACTATCTGATTTTGAAAGGTAGTAATATTTTCCTGCAAAGACATTATTCCAAATTGAAGCCATAAGCTTTCATGAACTTTATGAAAGAAAAATTAATAGCTGATGTTTGTGCGTTTTAAATGAGTTAGCGTCGATTGCAAAGAATAAACTTCTGTAAGGCAATATGAATGAATTCTAAATAGAAGAATAAATCCGCAGAAATTTATGAAGAAGGTGCAGAAACAATGTACTTTACAAATTTAAAAAGTTATAATTAAACTTATGGTAAATAGATAAAAAAAAAAGATAAAAAATAAAGTCTAATTCTTCAAGTACCACCACTGGTTGTCATTTCAGCAATTTTTACACGTCAGCTAACTCCGTTTTTCTCGGCGTTTAGGTATTGTCTATTGTTCTGTCCACAAAGATATCCAAAAGATGTGATTTAGTTTTGGAAATGAAGAAGACAAAACAATATTCAAAAACCGGAAAATTAACCCAAACATTTCAATTTTGTCAAATATGGAAAAGGGCCTCTGAATAAAAGCCATTTACTCATTGCAGCATTGGTCATTCAGGACTAGCTTAAAATATTTCACACTTTGAGCAAATCCTACTTTAATTGATGTGAACCATAACATCATAACTTTTGATGTTTCAGAGATGAGCCATTCCAACAAGGAAAGTATGAGCACGAAATTGTGCACAGGCAAGGCCGTCTTCTACTGTGTCCGTTGTCCCCTTTGTTTCTCCACTTCAAAGAAAGGATCGACCAATCCCAAAGGTCTGACCTTAACTCTCTCCCCGTTGCGATCTTGAAAGAAAAGATCAGGTCCAAGTGGTCCCTTCTATGATGTAAAGAAGCTCATGGGAAAGCAGCGTCGGCACAGTCAAGTTGTTTGGCTTTTTCGAAGCTTCAAATGTTTGCCGTTGTTGTCGCCACCATCAATCAGAAAGTTCGAGTTCTAAAGAAAGTCGATTTAGCAATCAATTTACATATATCATGCCAGTAAAGATTGATCCGGTCATTGGATCATAACGCGACGAATAAAGGCCAAAAAGACGAAAAAAAATTCGCGACGAATAAAGGCCAAAAAGACGAAAAAACATTCGCGGCGAATAAAGGCCAAAAAGACGAAAAAAATTCGCGACGAATAAAGGCCAAAAAGACGAATAAGTTTATTCGTCTTAAGTTCCTGTCCCTAGTGATGATAATGCAAAAATAAAACTTTCTACATTTAAACATGATAAATGACCAAGAGGATTGACATACGTCTTGCTAAAATTTTATAGAGAATTAAAAAAGTAAAAAAACACATACGTCTTTCTTTCACAATGTACATTCTGAGGAAAAGAAGCCTCATTTGTCAAGATTTGGACTCCAATGAAGGACAAACCCGCTAATGAAGGCCCCGTCAATGAGAAGGCGATGGAAATGGCTCTACTTCACCGAGACAATCTCAGTTAAGGACGTCAATGTGAAGAACCATTCGTTAACCATGTCACTTTTTGAATCATCTAACACTCAATTTGGACGAGAGGTATGGTGAGCTAGATGAAGGAGAGAAAAGGCCAAGGTCGCGGACTTGAGACGCCATTATTCTCTACCGCAGTCTTCACTAATCAAGTCAATGTGAGACGACACAGACGAAGTATAGGTATTAAAAAGAATATATGTCTTGTCACTACAATTGATGGGGAATTTAGGGAAGCTCGTAGATGTACTTTCGAGCCAGAATGTCTTGCTATTTAAAGACCAAAAAACTTGCCTATCTTGCCTTATTGGGTTATCTAAGTTTGAAGACGGGAATGGAAAGTGAACTGAAGCGTGGATATATTTTCTAAATCGGTCAGGGGAAAATGCAAAGCTTGGATTAAAAGGAGCATTTTCCTTTCACATATTTGATTATTCATTGGATTGGCTCGGTATATTAATAGTGTCGTTTTTCTGTGATTGATTTACGGTGTACAGTAAACCACAGAAAAGGCAAGTGGCTCATTTTATTCCGATGCGGACAAGATAATCTCGGTCTGAAGAGATCCTGTTATTTTGATTCGTATGAATGCACTTTAGGGATAAGACAGGTTCCTGGATAAGCAAACGTATTGAGAGTCGAAAAAAATCGACCTCCAGCGGCATTTATAGCATTTCCTGTAATGGAAAGTAGAGAAATTCCGAAAATATGCCCTTCACTTTGCTAAGTTTGAATGCCTCTCGTACATCCCCAGTGATTTGAAATTGGCAGCAGCTAACAGCAAGTTGTTAATTATTGTATCAAAAAACAGTCTTAAATTTTGAGGACATCAAGATTTTCGCCTCATTTTAAAGTTATTATAGGTTTAAAGTGTCAACTTCAGTTTCAAAATTAGTCACCCTCTACATATGAGGAAGGAGAAAAAGGGGAAAAAAGGGAGAAGGCAACAGGGGACGTCAACGAAATCAGAGCGACCAATTTCAGACATTCAAAAAGGGGTTGGGGAAGTTTTCAGACATGTGGACTTTTGGGCACCGTTGTGACAAAACAATGCAATTATGGTGCATTACGAGAACACAACTTTTGAAGTTAGAATAAATGGCTCTAGAATGAAATGAAAAAAAATACCAAACACTGATAAAACTTGCATAACAAGCGAAAGAAGTTACTACATAGACAGGGTCTCTTAGTACTGTGTACACTCCACATTTTGAATCGTGAGACTCATATAATCAGATGTGGTCAGCTGTTGACAGCACGTTTCTTTAGCTATTTTTCAGTATATCAATCGCCATTTATTATATTCAAGCTGAAGCATGGATAACCTGAGAAACTGGTTTAAAAAATAGTTCAGTGTAGGGTTTAGTGGGAGACGATTGATTCATGTATCTATTTCAAATGTTTCTGGGAGAAGGCATCTCATAAGGCACAAGATTTGACCTTTTAAAATTGGTGTAAAGGGGGATTCCTAGACATCAATACCAACGCTTTCATAAGTTAAAAAAACTGCCTGGACATTCTTTTTTCTACAAGAGGCCAATATAACATGTACAATCCAAATTTCGTCTTATCTTAGTGGCCTTTATTGAGAATTCGACATATATAAAGTATTGCTAGCAAATTCATTGTCAACAATACCCTTTATAATTGAGTGGAAACACGAAACTATAGAGTGCTCATTTTATTTGGAAATGATCCATGATAAGCTGATCTGATTATGATCACTTCCAATAGAGGCTGATATGAATTCTCCTGATGAATGAGTCAATCGAGCGAATTCATCTTGGGATTCTGGGGCCAAAATTGCTAGGGATGCGTCAGAGTCAAGACTAACCCTCCTAAAAGTTCATAAACGTTCTCGTCAAGACTAACCCTCCTAAAACTTCATAAAAGTTCTCGAGCCCAATTCATATTCTTTGTTTTGACAATCAATCGAAACAAGAATTTTTCCCTTAAGTAACAAACTTAAAATATGAAATGCCCGAGCCTAGTTCTAGTTCTGACCCATCCCTAGCCATTTTGGCCCCCAAATCCCTAGCTGAATTTGGCCGTTTCCACTCATCCATTGGTTCGAAATAGTTTAATAATAATTTGATCTGGACAGAATCGCACGATAAAATTCAATGTATAATACATAAAGCCTATTTCGGAGGGAAAGTATGTCATCAAAAATGCGGCAATTTGTCTCACATCGTGGACCCACATCCCAAAGGACTGGTCCAAAACTCGTCTAGTTAGATATTCATTGCGAGCCATTCTCGAGGCCGTCAAATGAATTGTTCTGTCGTGAGCTAAAATTCCAAAGCCTGGCCTCGACTTTCTGACTTAAAACAATTTAAAAGCAAAGTGGATATACGTTGACAAGTACCTTTTCATGGTACAATCATTTTGTTGGGAAGAAATTAAAGATAAACGAAATACACATTCGACAATCCGGCAACATTTTTTCCTTTCAGTTCTGCGATTTGTATTCTCAAGCATATCTTTCATTGTTCCCGATGTTCCACTAGGACGAATCCTACAACAGATTGGTGGCCCTTTTTTCAACTGAGACTACAAATATCCGTCCATATGGCGCAGTTGGTATGATTTGAACCTACAAAGTCAAAACTTGTCTGGAAAAAGTAAATGTTTGCTCTTTCAACCAGACTTGATTTGAATTGATTTGGCGCATTCTCGTGATTTTGTAAAAAGATAATCCCAATCTCCCATAAGGAAATACTCAAGGGTAATTGGGTTCCTAGATTTACTTAAATTTCAATTGAATGAATGAAAACTCAATATCGAAAATAGTTCCACTTTTCGCTACTTTTTTGAGACCCATAATTGCAATTTTTGGACCAAGAGAACTTATCCCAGTGTTTTTATGAGAACATACAAGCGTTGCCAATTTTTTTTAGGATTAGAGAATATCCAGGCGCAAGATTCAATGCAGACCTCTAACTAAACTTTATCCTAAGAAAGTGCAAGAGATTAACCACACACTAGATGTAATCCTTTCTCATTAATTTCAGCATTTTATGAAAAAAACTAAACAATTTGGCTCTTTTGCTACAAAAACTGACAAAAACGCAAAAACAGAACTCAAACTTGGGTGCAATAAATGAGATTGAATCGTTTCGGACACTTTTCGAATTAGTTAAAAATGCTTTCACAACAAAATTAGATTACAATGCCAAAGAATAAGTTATTAGTTTTATCGCGTTTTACTAATGTTGATACGTATGATGAAATGTTGCAGTGTCTGGCCTAAAAGTAGGGCAGACAATAACGAAGAAACCTCTACGGATTCTGAGGCTTCCAAAGCTGTAATTTTGAGACGCACCAAAGCCAATGATTGGTTGGTCAATGTGAGAAATAAGTCTTCTCTTAATAATAACAGAAGAGAGAATATCAAATAGTACGTCTATACGAGTTTTTTTCGTTTTTAACGCTTAATTTGAGGCCCAAAACAAATAGGCAAAGCCGACGATAATCTCTCGATTACTACAATAACACGTACCCAACACGTTTTACGTCCTTGTCTAGGATTTCTAAAGGATTTAGACACGAGACAATTGATGGGTAAAAAGAGCTTTGTGTCGATTGGACAAACAGACTATTAAAAAAAGGATGTCTGGAGCATCAACGCAATGGAATCTTCCCGAGATAAACGTTTTTCTCTGGTTTGTTTGGACATTGGAGTCTCAATCAAATATTGTTGTAAAGACATACATTTCAAGGGCATTTCTACACTCAAACAATAATCGAAAATGCCACTTCAGTAGTGCAATGGCTAAAAGTGATCAAGTCAAGACTGATCCAATTTGGCACCAATCATGAGTTCCCCGAATTACCAAACCCCTTCCTACACCAAAATCTTTTCCCAGGAAAAGAAAGACTTGAGATCTATTAAGAGAGACAGGGGGAAAAGTTCCTATTTGAGACGGGTTAGCTTACCGAGAGAAAGAGCGATTTTAGGGGCACCCAATGATCTGGACCATCTCACGGACAGGATATTCAGAGAGTAACAAAACCTGGACCAAGTCACCTTAGAAAGAAAGTCGTGTTCACTCAACCATTGTCCTTCACTATCTGAAGTGGTTCCGACTGACGTTCGAAGCCACAATCATCGAGCTCGACCTCGACCATCCTTCGAGGAAGAGTCGCTCTCTCGCTCTTTTTGGGACGACGGCCTTTGTTTCCGCGGTGAACTTGAACTCGAGCTCGAAGACGCAAAAAGCCGATCAAGAGAACTGAAGAGGGATCGGACACCTTCCTTCCAAGGGCAACTAATGTATAACCTTTTAATTTAATATGTTCTGCTAGGAGGGGTCGATCTTGATGGACAGGTATCGAGTCAGGGAACAATGAACGTGTCGGGGAAAACCTGGATACAATTTGGAGGCCTCTTGGCATCCCTGAGTCTATGTAGAAAAAGAGCATCAGCAAACAGACAATCGAGTTCATCTGTCAATGATGTCGTTTTGTGCTGAGTAGAAGGTCATGGGATCAAGCTAAGGTTTGCTGAATAAATATTATCGATTGTACTGCTCTCATCTGTCACATTGGCCAAGAAATTGACGGGAAAGTACTCAAGTCATCCTGGTGTTTTTGATAGCTTGAAAGTAGAGATGAAGTGGAGTTTGCTTAGTTTTGATGATAATATCAATATCCATTCAGTCCAAATTGAATGGTGGATGTAAATGCACTTTGCTTGTAGATTGAGCCGCATCAAAATGAATTTGATTTCAAGTTTATGGATGAGGATCACTGCATGATTGGTTTAAATCCAA
This sequence comes from Tigriopus japonicus, assembly GCA_010645155.1. Taxonomy (NCBI): domain Eukaryota; kingdom Metazoa; phylum Arthropoda; class Copepoda; order Harpacticoida; family Harpacticidae; genus Tigriopus; species Tigriopus japonicus. Next base: position 2,012,740 of record CM021314.1, read on the forward strand.
AATTGGGGTCCTCCGTGGGCCTTGAAGTGTTTGGGTTTCACCGGAACTATGGAGGCAATGTGAAAAAGCTGCCTTCAAATAAAGTGATAGTTAACTTAAGGGCCCTTAGGTCTAAACAGCTGCTTCCGGAAAATTGGCCTTTATGCACACAAAATCCAGCTTCCTTGGCCTTGGCAATATGAAGATTATCATATGGACACCTCTGAAGCGAGAATTCAAATTTTAGAGGGCAATATTTGCCCGGAAAATCTTTAAATTCGCATTTTAGAAAGGTTAAGCCATGAAAACTGGTATTTTTTAAAGGTAAAACTCAATATTGAAAATTATGATTTGGCCGAACAATCCAGATATAAGAACGAGTAAGAAAATTTCGGCCTCACAGGTGAGATCACCGTATTAGGAACTGGAAAAAACGACCCAGATGTACAGTATTATTCCAAAAAAGGGACATATGGACAAAAAAAAAAAGGCATATTTTTCCGTATTTTGGGCCAAAAACTTGGGTCTTTTCGAGGTTTAAAAACTTTTGACATCTTTTAAACTTACAATTTTTACCGGCCTTTACTGGCGTTTTTCTATGCAATTTATATCATAAAATAATGGCACCAGTTATATGTGTGATATGGAGAGAGATTTCAATCATCATTCCACGTTGGCATGAAAAATATTCACACTTTTCAACTACGTTTAGATTCACGTTTCCTAATACGGAATTAGGTACTAGGAGTTTGGTGCAATGGGCTTGTGGACTAATTTGTTTGACTTTTCCAAGGACTCAAAGACCCAGAATACAAAGGGCACGTATTTACCTACTACGTCAAAGCTCTTCTGGTCACCAAACTACAAACGCTCATGTTATAGAAGCGTCATCCGAACACAAACAAAATGGTTTTATCATGAAGCTTTAAAAAAGCCAAACAAACCAAGAAATGAAAGAGAAAAAATGCTGCTTATATGAGCCTTAGACCGAAAAATATCAATGCAAGGGCTTCACGATATTTTATTTTGCAATACAATTACTAGATATCCTTAGTGCATGATCTATTCGTGGATTGACTTTGCATTAGCTGATTAAGCGACAGTATCAAAACAAAGAGAAGAAGTGTTCAAGCAGCTTGCAAGAAATAAGGGTTCGAGTTTTCGGCTCTTGAAAAAACTTGTTTTATCAAGCTCGTCTTCAACTACAATAGAGAGGAGGCAGATTTCATCGCTTGATGTGCGGTCACTTTATGGAAATCAAAACAAGAAAAAGGTGTTCACAGCTTACAGCTGATGAAACTCAAAATTTTGTAAGCAGTTTTGCGTTGTCAATATGCTGAAAAGACAAGTACATGATATCAAAAAATAGCAATTGTAGTCCACTACAATAGCCAGATGTATTTCTGAAATAAAACCTGATTTTTTTTGGTTACTTGCGGATTTTCTACTACCGCTGCAAGGAATGCGATTCCCTGCAAAAATGAATCAAAAATGAAATAATTCAAACAATTAATATTTAATACGGAATTTGGTCTACCAACGAATTACTGTTGGCAGATCTATGCAACCCTTAATAGTGGGTTAATCAGGTATTTGATTTGATTTGATTGGTGGCAACAACAACGACAAACAATTGAAGCTTCAAAAAAGCCAAACAACTTGGCCGTGTTGACACTTCTTTCCCACGAGCTTCTTTGCACCATACCAACTCTCTCCAAGCTTTTTGTCGTTTCTAGTCCTTCTTACACTTCAATTTACTTCTTGCTTAAAGGAGGACACCTAGCTCTTTAGGGCTAAATTTTTGAGCCAGATCTAGGAAGCCATGAGTGGTATTGGCAATATTAGGTCTAGCTTGCTTTAAGCATATTATTAGCGACAGCTTGGTTCTCTTGGCTTCTTATCTTTTTGGTGGGTTGCGGATATTTTTTAGAAAAACCTTGCACTCAGTCCAAAGCGACGACAATGATAGATTAATGCCATTTTGTGAAATGAAATTTGCAAAAACACTCTCAAATAAATACAAACACTTGATCAAATCCTGAAAATTGGAAAATATATAATGAAGTTTGTTATCGTTTTTTTGTCCGTTCCTACTCATGAAAAAATTATGAGCACTTCGACAAAAATACCCAACCACTCATTCTTTCACACGTTTTAGACATCTTCTTAGAACACAATTGTCTTTATACTTTAAGTAGTAAAGTAAAGGCCTAAAAATAGGCACTAACCGCTGTTTTTTTTTTCTTGCAAGAAGTTCAGTCCTAAGCCAAATACTTGAGGAATGACGGAAAAAATAGAACTCAGATTTAGAATACTTAGTTTTATTTTCAAAGAAGTGAAATATAATGGTGTGATTTGTTCCTGACTCGGATTACTTTGTATCGAAATAAAGACTGGCACATTTTTCACTTTAAAACCCTTTGAGAAGATGGAATTAGATTGTTTAAGTATGTTACAAGTTCCAGGGATGCGTTTAAGTAAAAATTAAAATTACTGTATTACCTGACATATCTGCAACCACTACCGAAGCATGACACTTTGCCTCGTCAGTCATATTTAAGAAACTCGGGTCTTTCGTCAATCTGGCGAAAAGACCACCATTTGCTCCAAAAATGCATCATTCAATTGCTGTACAATACATTCAACTTTTCGGTCAGTTTGGGCAAAGAGAGAGCGAGATAAATGCCCTAAGGAAGATGGTGGTGATGAGGAAGTTAGGTAGCCAGAAGCAAGGCTGAAGGAACAAGACCGCGATGAAAAGATGCGGGCATTCAGTTTTGGAATAATCAGTAGAGCTACCAAAAATATGCGTAGAGGTACCGAAAAACTGTTTGAAAAATGCTTGGTATAAGTTACATGCATATTGACTTCCTGAAGCCACATTTTTAGTTCGTTTTCCATTTAGAGATTTTTGAGGAGGCCAATGAAAAGTGTGTTAATGCCTTTTGTCTGATCCAAAGAAGATGGGAGGAAGGCAGAAAGGCCGGAGGAACATCAAGTTGGATCGTAGTCAAGAACAAGAATGTTTTTTGTTTTCAAATTCATACATTGTGAAGAAAAGAGGATCAAGTCATGCATTCTGAAGAATCCAACACCATTGACCGTTTTAAACGTACATATTGGATATCTTGTCCTAAACAAACTTGACGGAAACTTCAGGAGAAAAAAATCGGCTCAATTTATTGTAAGGAACCCGCACAAATAATTCAGTGCCGATCCATAAACTAACTTTTTGGCATCTTTAGTGAGCTCCAACAAAGATGACTCAACGAGGGATAAATTACAAAAAAACAGCTACTGCCTAATATAAAAATACAAACTCACCCTGACATTCTTTGAACGCACTATTTTTTTTCTTTCCAATAACGTACAATTGTTCTTGGCACAAATAATCATTTGGCTATTGATTATCAAGGTTTGAAATTTCTTTATTTTTTAATATTAATAAGGGGGGGGGCATCTTGAATACCGGAAATGCTAGCTTGTCTTTGATGTTTTCCTGGATGAATTTAATTTGATATGTGGTTTTCAAATAAAAAAAAAGATAAGAAAGGAAATATGCTCGATTGACTAAAATGACGTTTTGAAACTCTCTCATCTGTACCATCCTTTCCTTATATCTAAATGGCATGGACAAATGTGATCATTTTCAAATTGCTCTAGAGAGTATTTCATAATGCACGAGATAACTAAAGTTTAAGAACAAAGTCGCGTCAAATGAAAAACCATGAAGCAACGCCAGAATGAAGTGGGACCCAAACATAATTTCCATACTTTGTTGTTGTCAAGACCAGTATGGAAAAGTTTGCCAAGCGTTTCGTGAGAGAATTGCATGCAATCTGATGAGAATATAAAGTCCACACCACCATTCACTTTATGGAAAACAAAAATCACAAATGTTAGGCAAAAACGTGGTCCTAACCAAACTTATGGTCCGTGCTCCCATTTTTGACACCTTCGACGTCATTGTCTACAGGGTAGTCCATAATTAACGTTCCCTAAATTTCAACAGTAGTGTATGACAAAACAAGAGACCAAAGCGCCGTTTTGGTATGAATAACAGGAAAAGTAGAGGTGTTTGCCTCAGACACTGTTTTCCTCGTCTGTCTGCCCAATTCAGGCACTTTTATTAATAGGCTCTAGCAACGTGCGCTCAAAGCGAGGATGATTTTTCCGAATAGAGTGTGTGTAATTTGTGCGGGAGAGCCACCTTTGATGACAAAATCATAGTTTCTAAACAAGTCGATCAATTTCATCAAGACTTGCAAAGAGTATACATAAACATCTTTCTTTTCACTGATATTGCCTCAATATTACGTGAAGTGTGTTTGTATCATGTTTCAAGGAATTAACTGTCCATTGCATGGGACACTAAATACGGACAACCCTGTACACTAGTAAAACGTATGTTCTAGCTCTTTGGCAGTCCAATTTCGGTCTATTTCACTTTTGAAAGTACTCAGAAGATGACCAAGACAAAGATTGACCTCCAGGAAATTGGACCTCAAATGCAGCCTGGAAATGCTGTCGAATGGTGTGGCCTTTGTACATACTGTACACAATCCTCCTCTCAGCAAGTCCTTCAGGCCCTTTTCGAGGATATCTCGTGCATGTCCTGACTTGAGGTCACATTCTCGTTGATGGACACCTTGAAACCTCCGTTAAGCCTCTCTGAGCAGGCCTTCTTCGTTGGTCGTTGGCCTCAATGCAAAAGGCCGAAAACTTCCGAAAAGAGCATGTTAGAAATCCTAGAATGCCTTGATGGAGCATAATATGTATATTTTGAACCTCAACTACTTAGAACGTACGATAGTGGTGTTGTAATTGAGTGGGTGTTTTTAATGTGTAATAAAGGAAGCAACGAGAATGTGAGTAGTTCCAAACAAAGGCCGATTAGGATGGCTTTTGTTTGCGGTTGAACTCGATGTTGCTATCTTATCTCGGTTGAAGAGAAAAGAGCTTGGTGTGAGTTTTGATATGATTTAGGCGTCTAATCGCCACTGCATTGATCTTGGATTAAGGTATGCCAGAATGGATTGGGAATTGACGACTTTTCAAGTTTGCAAGTTTAATTGATTAAGAGTGAAGTACACAACCTTGTCAAAACTAGAGGAAAGTAGACAAAGAGACGTGGATGATATTCTAGCAACACTGTTAATCATTAAAACATCCAAGTCAAAGTGTTTTACTTTACTTTTAGTTACTCGTACTCGCTAGATCTTTGAACACGACAAAGTACTATTCTTAAACAAATACTGTACCTTGAGAATACAACAATGTCCAACAAACTCGTGGTTAAAGTTGAAGATCCAGCGGCGATTCCAAAGTTTATTAGCTACAGGTAATATATATGACACATTGTTGATGGAATGGTTTTGGGGAGAATGGGATGCGAGCAACAATTCGATTAATTTTTTTCTTATTTTTCATTTTTTTTATTGTAAATTTATAACAAAATATAAAACAATCTTGTCACATAATGGGAAGACGGGGATGAACTGAAGAAGCCTTAGTTATGCTTACCAAAATCGAAAACCGACACATGGTTTTGTGGGAGGTTTATTGTTTGGAAATTTTGCGGATTTTCCCGATATGGTGAAGGTTTCTAAGACACTTCAATATGACCTTTACATTTTTGTAAGTTTTCTCCTAGTGTTCTTTTATACTAACACTTTCCATAAACAACGTGAAAGAATTTCTGCCGTTTTGACAGTCTGAAAATTTAATACCACAATTGTATCAATATCACTTTAAGCAAGATTACCAAATTGATTTGGGTAGAAATGGGAAGATTGAGATCTCAGATATCTCATCTTTATGTTTCCTTCAAGGTTATCTTAAGGCGCACCTAAAGAAGCTCAAGAGAACTTCTTAGGGCGTAGCCACTATCATACAAACTTGGATAATATATTTTTGATTGAATGTCAAAGAAGCATCACTACAAATTGGTTTGCTATCGAACAAACATGCCTGTCTGTATATCAATGGCTGAGTTTGGTGTAAAAATAAGGTAGAACAAATCATCATTGTTTTTCTACTAAATTGATATTTCCATTGCAATAGCATGTTATGTGAACGAAATTGCAGTAACTTTTTGTTTGGAACCGACATGAAAACGCTAATCTTTTATTCAATTGTTTGGTAACACCACCATG
>CM021314.1:2021130-2062178 GCA_010645155.1 Tigriopus japonicus
CAGCTTACGAGGGCACTTTGTTGATTCAGTGTCTCCAGATTCACCTGCCGAGAAAGGTGGCCTTCTCAAGGGAGACATGATAGAGAAAGTAAATGGCAAACTGGTGAGGAACCTCTCCCATCAAGATCTCGTGGATCATATCAAAGAATTGGATCACTTGGAACTGGAAGTGGTGAGCCGATTGAAGCGTCAAGATGTTGATGATGACAAATAGAACGATTATACATAGCAAAAAATCGCATGTTTATTTCACCATAAAAATTGGAAAAAATCATGAGAGATGCAGCTTCGTTGTGGTTCAAGTCTATTCTTTGGCGTCGTCTTTGTCGACAGCGAAAGGCTCGGATACCTCCAAAGCGCCGGAATCGGCAATCACGACATCAGCGACGGGAGCGTCCTTACCGGAAGTCTTGGTGTTCTCAATCTTTCTAACGACATCCATACCCTATAAAAATAGATGAAAGAGAGGTTTGTACGCATTATGGTAACAAGGTCGAGTTGAGAGATCAGATGCTATGTTCATGTTTGGAGTTGGTGTAAAGTTTCTTTTCAAGTGGTTTCGGCACCACGGGACTTGGCAAAGTAAATTGCGGAGGTGCTCTAAAATAGCTTTTTCAAGCGGAAACATTCATTCATCCTTGTCTAGCTCTTTTGAGGAAAGAGACACTCGCACATAATAAATTGCAAGGTTCCTTTTCTGCGCAAATTGAGCAACCTCAAAAACTTCTTGACACTTTTCTCGCTTCATTCTGCTCTTTCTAAGCACTTTATTCTTCCAGTTCAACTCTGAAACTCTTCCTTCATGATTAGGGATGGATCGAATCACTTCAGTTCGAAATTGAGATTTCGCCTACATCGAATTAGATCAAAACTCAAGTTAAGAACAGAATAAATCAGTATTTTCCTGAAGAACCTTTTCAAGTGTTTTTCACTGGATCCCGGACGTATCTTACCGTGTTGCTTTGTCCAAACGACTTCTTATTCCGTTGAGAATTATTTGGTGTCAGGAATAAATTAATGTGATTTGATATTAAAAGCTATTTTTACGTGAGGTCGTAACATGGGGTCGCCAATTAACCTATGTAAAATTGTATTCACTTGTCTACCAGTCGTCATAAACCGATTTTTCATTGAGGAGCACGGAAAGGCTTGTTCTAGTTCTTGAATAACTTTTGAACTCAAATTCTTGCTTTTTGTGTAATCAGTAGGGACGGGCAAAAAGTGCAAATCAAAAGAAGCTTTTGGTTACCAAAAGTTGGACAAAAATCAGCCTAAAATCGTAAAATAAAGTGCAGAAAAAGGTCAAAAGCGCAAATAAAAACCAAAAAAGCGCAAAAAAAATTTAAAAAAATTGCAAAAAACTGAAATTTCTGAAACAAAAAGCTTTAGATATTTTCTTGTCATCTGCTTGTTATTTTTCAATCTTGAGGAGGAAAATTTAGATATTGTAGTAGTAGTAATCAATACTATGCGAGCCTACGTGGGAGCCGTAAAATCAGATTTTTGATTTTTGATTGTTGGGTTCTAGGGTCGGAGGGTTGAGCCTCACCCGGACAGCGAAGCCAGCCATCACATCGTCCAAATTGTTCCGATAGGCATTCTCATGTCCGGTATCAGATTGGTTCTCCATCTGTGGTGTGTGATTTAGCGTCTAAAAGTTTCCTTGAGAAAGGTCGGGGAGGAGAATCGAACGTGGGACCTCTCTCACTACAGGAAACTGCGCTAACCACGACGCCACGTCTCCTCCCTTTAAATGATTCACTAATTTTTGTTACCTATTTACCTATTTTCAATCTCACCAATGCAACAACACGAATCTCTACGATATTAAAATTGTCCATGTTGTTGGCTGCTTGAGGGTATGATGAATGATTCATGAAACAACGTTGGAACAAAAAATAATAAAAGAAATGTCTATCAACCGAATTCAAACAATATAATCCAATTTTTCGCTTCAATGTCGAAGAAAAGTAACTTTCAAGTCATGGTCCTACATGAATGTCAATGAAAAATATGAACAATAACTTTCAACTTGGAGCTGCCCATTCAATCTTTGGTTACCAAGCAAAACAATAGAAATCAGGCCTAGAATTCACAGTGGGTTTCTCAGTAGAAACAAGGGGAAGCGAAAATTCAAGAGGCCTGTCTGTTGGCTGACTGGCTGGCTTACCTTGATCACTTTGCCAAACACGACGTGACGACCGTCCAACCAGGGGGTCTTAACCGTGGTGATGAAGAACTGAGATCCGTTGGTGTCTTTGCCGGCATTGGCCATGGATAACCAACCGGCACCGTTGTGCTTGAGCTTGAAATTCTCGTCGGGGAATCGCTCACCATAGATGGATCGACCACCGGTGCCTGAATCAAACGAGAAGAAACCGGATGAACCAGACGAGTCCAGGTAATAATGGTTGGCCAAGATACATGGATTATTTCTAGTCGGTTTTCGAATTGGGACAACTGAGAGGAAGAGGGTGAATGACCTGGTTCGGCCAATCGTATGGACATCCAAAAGTTTTTAGTGTGCGTTACGTAAGAGGGAGTAGGTTGCCAAGGAATCCAATGTACTATGAACTTTCACCATTCCGTTTTAGACGTTTCAATGGTTTTGAAAAGTTAAATCTGTTTCACGAATTGGGGCACAAGATTAACGGAGGAAACGTTTCTCAAGAAACTGATACTCTCCGCCATTAAGATCGGATGTGACTGTTTCGGAACTCTTAACATCTAGTCTAGAAATTTGAGGAGGCAATGTACAACGACAGTGTTTTTAACTCATTTCGATTCACGTCCTCGTGGAACAATAGACTAAAATCTTTTGGAAAATTGACCAATTATGGCAGACCAATGCCATAAGACCAACAAAATCGATGCCAAGAGCTTCACGGTCGTTTCAAAAGAACAAAATATACGCGCTTATAGAAATACTGAGCGTGAACAAGTTCTTTCCGAGGTCGAATTGAAATCCCAGTACTTATTTATTCCCCTTTATGTTGCCATCAACAAAGGTTGCCTAAACTTGTGTGGAGTTCAGGCTTTCAAGAATCTACATCTCTAGTGTATTTGAAACAACCCCCGCTTTTACAGGAACGAATAAATACAAATCCGAAGCTTACCATCGCCGCGAGTAAAATCTCCGCCTTGGATCATGAAGTCCTTGATGACGCGATGGAACTTGGAGCCCTTGTAATGTCCCTCCTTGTGTCCAATGGCCAATTGCTTAAAGTTATCCGCGGTCTTGGGCACACTGCCGCCAAACAGACCGATCTCGATTCGGCCCACGGGCTCGCCTCCGATCGTCATATCAAAGTACACGATATCCGTCACCTAGAACGCCAAAATCCGTGCCAATCTGAGTCATCCCGTGATAGACGGTATCATTTCATGACATTTCCCCCTTACCGTGGGTCCATCGGCCGCTTGAGAGCCGTGAAATCCCAGGATCACGGCTACGGTGGCCGCTAACAAGAGGACGGAGACCGCGAGCTTCATGATGAGTCGATTCCGTCGAGAACACTTGGACCAGAATGAAGGAGCAATGGTGACCCCTGGCAAAGAAGTAGAGTTCTCCGGATTCGATGTGGCCGATCGACGCCGAGGATCCAACGGGTGGGCGACGATATGGCCGGGCGAGCCTAACAACGACGACGTGCCGGCTTCGCTGGTGGGCTGTCCCGGGACCGGCATTCAATGAAGGCACCCGCAATCCACACTAGAACAGTGGATTCAGGTTTGTCGATGCAGCTTCAAGGAGGAGGACTCGAACAAACACTAAAGCGTGTACGTACAAAGTGACGGAATAGGGTGAAGTCAAAAAACGAGCAGATGGAAGATTTTGCCTTCGGAGGTGGGTCAATAATTACTTGAAAAAAATGAAATTATTTACAATTACCTGTAATTGTAATTGAAATTGCAATTTCTCTTCAGCTTTGAGGAGCACCATTTGGGACTGTTAAAGTTGGATGAAGGAATAAATCTTGTTCTCATATCTAGCTTTAACTGGATTAAGTGGATACAGTATCGTATTGAGTGGATTCAGAACCAAATATCCTTTTTAAACAACAAAATCTATTGATGTGATGTTAGTTTTCCTGTTAACAGGGAATTCGCTGATTCCCAGTTTTAACGATGTACTCATTGTGCATACATTGTATGTATGTTGGTATTTTAGTTTAAGTATTACCAAATACTTTTTACTGCTTTATCTGATAGCAATTACTGCTCCAAGTCATGTCTTCTTATGATTAAAATACAATGTGGTTCATTCTCGCATTTTGTGGTCACGTCGAGGAAAGGCCTGGGTTGCCATGTAAGTTAAAAAAACCAACCGTGACGTGGCGGACCCGAATTGGCCCCGGTTCGATCGGGCACATTCACACACCATAGGCTTATATGATCTGTGGCACGCACACAGCATAGGCTAATATGATCTGTGGCACACACACACACACACGCCACCTTGAATGCTAGCCGGCATTTTATTGGGCAAGTATGACACTTGTTCGTTCAGATAGAGGCTGCAGATGAGTCTAAGAAAATATTACAAGCCTTTTAGCTTGACCAGACGGATTCTCTGAGATGAAACTGCCCGATACTGGCCCTTAAGTGGATGTTTGAAATATTGCATGAGAATATGTTTTCTACCCTAAAATTGTAGTATGAAAAAGAAAGGTTCGTGAAAGATCCAAGTCATTTAATAACTTATCAGACCACTTAACTGAGAAGAGATAGATAACAGCTCCAAGTTTACCACTCATTGACAAGACCCTGCACAATCCTACACAGTATGTTCATGTCTCCAACTTGAAGACATCATTGGCAAAACCGGCAATTATGACATTAAGACCAATGAACATTGATCGGCGCCAACTCTGAAAGTTATTTCAAAGAATTTCTGTTATTTACAAAACCTCAAAAAACTTTTCTTGGTTTCGAGACATCGAGACCGACACCGGTTGTTGATAAACACTACGCTTATGGAACACGAAGTAGAAAAAGAATGGAAAATTCCAAGTCATGTGTAACATCAAGATAGATGGATTGTTATTTAGTCGATTCCGACCATTGTTTTGATAATAGACTAATAAGAGAATGCTAACACTTGTTTTTACGACCTTCTAATGTCAACAAGATATCAAGTCAAAAGTGACAAAACATTTTAATCAAAATTGTTCATCTCTAATCTTCCTTTATAATATTGCTTAATCAAAACGTTTAATTCCTAGCAAGTAAGAAACAAAGTCGTTTTCAGCATCTAGGTGCACAATCAAAGGGCAATTCTGTAGTTATCATTATACAATATCAAGTTTTTGAAATCAACGTCACGGAATGGAGTACTACTATCAACAAATTTCTCGTTTTTATTATGAGAATCAAATGTCAAATACCTGTCCAAAACGTAACACTTATTTCGTTACCAAGCTTTAAAGGAAATCTATGGGAACAACAGTCATAGCCCTGGTCCACCTTGTTCTCCCCGTTAAAATCCCCTCTTCGTTCCAGGTGTTCCACTTCGATCGATTTTCTCCCCTCTCAAAGTAGGAAAAGAAAGCTCGTCGTCTGAAGCGGAAAGTGCATACCAAAATACGAAACCAACACAAAACCATGTGAACAGGAAATAGTACACATGGCCAACCGGCATCCCCAAATCTCAATCCTATCTACCAATTCAGTGCAAATAGAATAATAAAGGTGTTAAATATGAAGAAATTTAAGAACTTTGTGAAACGTAAGGCCTCGCCCTCTCCATCACCATCCCACGTAGCCCATCCTCGTCCATTGGAACCATCCACATCAACAGGAACCGGTCAAACTGAGCCTCGTTCCAGTGTCTCGGGTGCCTCAAATCGCCGAGGGTCAGTTTTATCCCTGATATCGTTACCAAGATCGGGTTCCAATGCCTCCAGCTACATTGACAGTCATGCCAAAGGGGCTAGTAAACTCCATTGGGCTGTTTGGAACGGAGAAGTGGAACGGGTCGAAAAATTGGCAGCCAAAAACGATGTGGGAGCCTTGAATGCACTTGATGCTCGGGGTCGAACCCCGCTGCATTTGGCAGCCACACAGGGTCATCCCGGGATTGTGGAAACTTTATTGACCCATGGAGCGACAGTACATAGTAAGGATGCTGAAGGAGCGTCCCCGTTGCATAGGGCGGTCCAAAAAGGGCACAATGTTGTAGCAAGGACACTTTTGGACCGAGGAGCACCCTTAGATGGGGTGGATTTGAAGGGTGACACAGTGCTACATTGGGCGGTTCGACAAGGGAATGCTGATCTGGTGGCGCTGATTTTGAGAAAGGGTGCCAATCCGGATGTGGCGAATAAGGCGCAGGAATGTCCTTTGCACGAGGCTATTCGATTGGGACAATGTGATACAGCTTTGTTGCTACTGAGATGTGGGGCATCGGTGAATGTGGGTGGACCTCAGGCGATCACTCCACTCATGTTGGCTTGTACACGTGATGATACGTTCACCTTGGTTGAGACTTTGCTTGATTACGAGGCCGATCCTAAGGCCTTGGATCAGAAAGGCAGAGACGCCATTGGGTTAGTGAATGTTACGAAATTATTATGATGGTCTTGGGAATTGGGGAGTGAATTTGAGCTTCATCCTGCTTAAAGCAAAGTGCATAGGTTCAATCATTTCAACGGGTTTGATATTCCCTTTTTTAGCCTTACCATTTTTATCTTATGTTTTGTGACGAATCTGATGCTGATGCATGTAATTTTGGGCCATCCAATTATCATAAAGAATGGTATATTTTCTAAGTAACCCATTCTTCAGTTTTCTTTTTGAATTGGCCAATCAATACCTTTGGATTAGTTTCTCCACCACAATTCATTCTGTAGTTTCCGTAGTGATTTTTCGTGTAGAAAGTTATTTCTCAATTAATATTTAGACCCCTTTTGGAGTACGTAAGCCTAGCAAAAAAATCCAATTTCCATTTTTGACCTCAAAATGTGTTGGCCTACCTCTGATTTTGTTGATTTACAGTATACTAAGTCGCCAACTTACATTGATTTCTTACCATGCTAGAAATTAAAACTTTTGTTTCAAGATGTCTACTTTTAAATTTAAGCTATGCCAAAGCAGCCAGGCAAAGTCGGTTAGTCAGTTTACTGCAACGATTTGTGAATTCCCAAGATGCCGATGGACCCATGGAAGACTCTTTTGACGACGACGAGTTTGATGGGCACCAGAATCCAATTGGTGGAGCTGCAGCTAACCCCTTGGGCTTACCTTTGGAACCGAGTGCTCAAGTTCCTTTGCCCTTGGCCAAGGTAAGTACTCTTGCCCAAAAACATATCGCCCTTTATGCAAATATTCCAATGTCCCTTAGAGCTCTTCTGCTCGAGCCTCCGTTCGATCTGATGCCCAAGGTGTGCCCATCAGTGATCTAAGTTCATGGGGATCCAACTCATCCCCTTCAATTGAACCCGAGCCGTCCAAAATCAAGCATTCACAAGGTATCATGGATCTATCCAAATTCCTGAATTCTGATGATGAGGCACCGCCCAAAGACGAGGGTAAACCAAGTGTGGTTTCAGTCGATGTGGAATCGGCTCAAGCTTCTCCCACCAAAGCTAAAACGATCGATGAACATGTTTACGAAGACCCACCAGAACATGATTCTGGTAAGGAAGCCATTTACGAAGACCTTGATCTGATTCAAGAAGCTAAAGAGGAGGTTGACAAGCAAGAAAATGAGGATGATGATGATAGCGATGGCGATAGTTGGGGCGATGATCTTCCTCCTGGCGATGATCAACCCAAAGGAGGGACAGCAACTGAAGATTCAGATTGGGATGATCATCAAGCCTTTTTGCCCAAGGCCCCTTCAGGGCCTCTTTCTCCCCTGAAAAAGGAACCTTTGAAGGTTAGTCCTGAAAAAACGAAACTCACTCAGAGTTCTTTCCACGTTGAAAAGAAATCTCTCGAGAAATCGGAATCAATCATTTCTAAAGATGGGCCTGAATCTTTCACTTCGAATCGCTCTCTCAATTCGTCTTGGAGAAAGAAACGACGAGAATCCCGCTCCAAACGCTCTCAACAATCGTCCTTGACCAAAGAAGAGGCCTTAGAAACCGAAAGCGAAAGCGGAAGTCCTCCTAAAGACCAATCTGTGAGAAGACGGACTTCCAAAGCGTCAACCGAGAATCCCCATGAACTGCCCAAAACTGCTTCTCTTTCCCCCATCAAAACGTCAAATGCAGATGCTCATTTGCAAGAAAACGAGCCCGTGATGAATGATAATGAGAAATCGGAGAAGGAAAAAGTAATGCCCGGTGTTCCAAAATTGGATCAGAATCCGAAACCTGCTTTGTTGACTAAACCCAAATTGGCACCTCTGACCAAAAAAGACGCTTCCCCGAAATCAATCAGCAAAGAGATTGCTATCAACCCACGGGAAACCAAATTTAAAGACGAGCTCAAACAGGAGCCATCACTAATGATAAATCAAGAGATTTTGGGTACGTCACTTCAAAAAGTGAACTAATTGAATATTGAACGGTCTGCTAATGACGATGAGCCCTTGGATTCGTTTCAGAGATGGACAGAGCAGATTTATTGGTCCACATCCAGAAGCTGGAGATCTCCCTGGAGACGGAAAAGGCTAAACACAAGAAGAATAACCCGTCCAAACTGGAATCCCAAAAGGTATGTTTGCTTTTATAAATCTCGGTATTGTTAAGTAATTTCTCTGGAAAAGAAGTACTAAAAACCCTTTGAGGAAAGCCACTCGATCTTGCTCGTTGTTAACGAGAAATGTTCTGTAGAGATTGATGCTCTGAAATTGTCATAAAGCAGCGTGTTAACGCTGATATGATTTATTTTAGAGTATACCAAAATCAAGTCAAATTAACGTTTGTTGATTATTTACTCGCCCTAGCTGCTGCGTTTCAAAGAAAGCACCTGTCGCAAGTATAAACTCGAGGTCCGTTAATCTGACTTGATTTTGGTGTACTCTAAGGTAAGCCATTTTTACGTTAACATGCAGCCCTATAGGCGTTTCAATGCATGTGGCTTTTTGACTTGTATTTTTTAGTGTTAAAAAACTGTTTTGACTCCAAATTGAGAAAAGTGATAATTACAAAAAAAACTCGTTCTTAACAATCAATTTTCTCTTCACCTCTTCTTGTGAGACTACATAATTTCTCAAAATTGTTTATGGAAGGAACAATAAGGGATATTCCTGTTAACTTGGCGAGACCCATCGTTGTCACAATTAACTTTCACTTCTAAACGATATTTTGATGAGCCCTTTCTATTTCATGTATCTGAAAAAATTTAATGTCGATTTTTTGACGATGTATACTAAAAGCAACTAAAAACCCAAGTAAGAGTATTGGTTAACATTAGTATTGAAAGTGCGCCCTCCCCTTTACTCCTGACTTATTAATTAATGGTGTTCCAAACTTCGATTCGATGGGGAACAAAGACCATTTTGACTAATAAGCTTTGGTTTGAAAACTATTGTAAGGAAGGATGGATTAATTTTGAAGGAAGTGGAACAACTCTGTTCTGACCTAAAATGCTTAAAACACAGTGTCTGTTTTTTCGATCATTTAGGCTTTCAAGAAATGTGTCAGCGTGTTAGAATGAAAATAAAGCCCATTCAGTTTAACAATTGGAAAAAACTGCCTGCAAGAAAGTGGCACTTCTTCCTATTAAGACCTCAATCATGTTCCTACTTAAAACGAAAATTCAATTTTTTTTATGATTGAAGGAAAAATGACCTCTCCCGTAGTCGCTCCTTCCATCTTTAACTCCATTTCTTTTCCACATTTTCAATTCAATGTTTTTTTTTCTCTCGAAAGGGAGGTTCAAACAATGGAACCACTTCAAACATTTGAGGCAATTTTGGAGAAATTTTCAAATACATTTTAACTTCTTGACGGATTATTCGGAACTGTTGTGCAATTTGTACATCAATTTGGGTTTCATTCAAATTCAATTTTAACAGAAATTGTTGAAGGCTTCAGGAGGTACTAATGTACTATTTTAAGGCACTTGGAACGAAATGCTAAAGGAGCAAAACATGCTCAAGTACAATCCTAAAACATGAGGTGCATTTCTACAATTCCAAAAAGTGAAACGAAGTCAATACGTGTCGATGGTGAACTCCTCAGCAATAAGTATCCTGAAAGAAACATCAGTTTTCTTTAGGTCTCAGATGATTTGAAGACGTAAAAATTGCTTGTATTTTTGCATGTGGTTAGATTAAATCTCAAAAATAAAGAAAATCTTTTTGATAAATTTCGCTTACTAGTTTGTTGTTGTAAATAATATTACAAGGAAAAACAACCCGAGCGCCATTGAGTCACATCCGAGTAATTTTTATTTTTGCACGAGAGCATTTCCGACACATTTCTTGGGATCTTCATTTTAGATACAATCCATTGAAACTGACAACACCAAGTTGAAGGAGGAATTAGTTCACGCCCATATCAATCATCAACACATGGAAAAACGACTCCAAGAGCAAGAGACTGAGAATCAGATGCTCCAAAGCAGATTGGAGGAGGCACAAAAACAATTTGTCAATAGCGCTGCTGACTTGAAAGCTCAAGTGGAGGCAGCTTCCAAATTAGAGGACGAAGCAAAAAGATGGCAAACCTTGGCTGAGACACACGCGAACTCATTATTGGACCTGGAAAAAGCCAGAGAAAAGTTGATTCATCAAGAAAGATCCTTAGAGTCACTCAGGTCTGAGCGAGAGCTTGACAGCAAAAAATACCAGGACAAAGCAGATGTTGTCCAGAGAAACCTTCATCAAATGACCCTGCAAGCGGAAGACCTTCAACGGAAACTCAACGAGGCTAATGAACGGATTGAGGTGCGTGAGAGCTACGTTTCTACTTTTGACAAATACATGAAACGAAAGTTGTTCATCTCTTCTATTTTAGGCACTGAATGCTACCCAAGAGAATCTCAAGATGAAGGAAGATGAGGTTCAACGAATTCAGGTAAGGACATATTGGTCTTGCTGTTTTGAGTTTCGTTTGCAAAAGACCATGCCTGACCCGAGGCCGAGGGGTGTCCAGACTATAGGCTAGACGTGGATGGTAAAATGTGTGATTAACAATCGAAATCAAGACTTAAGAGATTATCTCAAATGTTTAGATATTAGGTAACCTTGTTAGATCTATTGATTTAATTCGACAAGGTATGTTGGGTGACACCTGCATAAAGAGAAAATAAGCGTCAAAAGCGAGCAATAACAAGTCAAAAATCAAGCATATTGTAAGGCCAAGACGTTCCGCCTCGAAACCTGTTACTTTTAATCCCAAAATTTTCATCAAATATTGGTATGGATCACCTTTAAAAATTGCACTGTCAACGAGATATAAGCTCTGTTTAGATACTCCTCGTATAATTCAATGTAGAAGTAAGTGTTCTTGGTTGCAACATTTGACATTGACTCATCATTTATTTTAAATTTTTATTCGTACATCAAGACAAGGACCTTTTTCAAATTGGTCTATTGATTCTAAAAGGGAACAATCTTGGTCTAAAGGTAAAATTCTGATATTTTTTTTGCCATTTATCAGAGCAATTTGGATGCGAAAGAGCAGCAAGTCATCTCTTTGGAAATGACCGTGAGTTGCTTGAAGAAATCGGTAGAGCAAATGCAGACAGCGGAAAATGAACTAATGGATTCGAAAATCCCCATGGAACTGGATGAACTTAGAAACAAGGAAAAGGCTCACATCGCCCAAATCCAAGAGCTAAAGGTAAGAAAACGCACTTGCACTTGTTAATCCCGGGAAAAGGCCCTTTTTGGCAATAAGTAGCCTTTCCATTACTTCTCAGAGTCATAATGACCAAGTCACGACTGAGTTAAGCGCCTTAAAACGGGACAGGGACCAAATGGAAAAGTCATTCCAACATCTTCAGGAGCGGAACGTGGCTCTAGAAGCGAAATTGGAAGTGGAACAGACCGCGAAACAAGAATCTCAAACCAATGCCCTTCAATCGAAAATCGAGTCTCAGGCTCACTTTGAGCAAATTAAGGACGATTTGGAAGCCAAAAAGCTCGAGTAAGACCATTCCAGTTGTGCGATTTCCATTTCATGATTAGGCAACTCTAACGTTTCTGTTTTCAATCAAGGATGATGGATCTGGAACACCGAGTCAAGGATTTGGAAAGTGAGCTCAAACAAAGGAATGCCACCATTGATAAACTGGAAAGTAAATGCCAGGAACTTCGAGCCCAAAACTCCGATCTGACCATTGATGCGAAGGTAAAATAAGGAATTTGGGTCCAACGAAACAGAGTGTGTACTTTGGAATTGATGTTTGTATGTACTTTCTGTTTAAAAAGAAGATTAAGTTGCAGAAATGGCAGATTAAAAAAATACAAGCTCCATATTCAATTTGGAGAGATAAAAGTTCTTTCCAACTAAATGCACGGCAACTTTCCCTTTTGAAACAACTCTTGTCAGGTTTATTGCTATTAGTGAGTCAAACTGATATGTTGTATTAAATCTGACGATCAAGTCAACCAAAGCAATGATTTCTGTAGTGTTGTTGGTGAACAATCACAAAATAATTCCCAAAATTATGAATTATTTGTTTATTGCTGCGGCATTTCTACTGAACACATGTTTTGATCTGATTTGAAATCACCATGACGGGAAGATAAAATTCCGTTCATTCGTGCTTTTTTTGCACTGTTGGTATTTGGCATTTTAGCAAAAAGTATCTCGTCAACGCTGTTATGGAAAAAAAATCCTCCCGGGTGTCCAATTTGTTAAGTGAAAACAATCTCTTGTGTGTATGTACACTTGTAATACTTTTGAAAAGTCTTAGCTTGTTACAGGGAAGTTATTAAAAGAAACAAAATGTGAATAATACTAAAACATATCACGTTGTACGCAATTGTGTACAAACACTAGTGGATAAACACTTCAGGATGACATCTAAATTGTTAAGAATTGAGGAAAGGGCTATTCTAAGTTTCACAAGATTCTTCTGAGAATAAGTTTGTTATCAGTTCTCTTGCAATGAGCAAAGGTCACCATCAAACAAGAATAAGGTGAATTATGTTATTATTATTGGCCGAGCACAGCCAACCTTTTTGGCCTGCCCCAAAAAGTTACACGTTTTAGAGAAAAAAAACTTTTAACTGATTTTGATTTCCAAACAAGATACTTTCCATGAATTTTCCTCGCTTTCTCACCACGTAGTTCGTCGTGTGTCTTTTCTTTTTGAAAGAAAACTTCAGCTTGATTTAGCCTTCAAATTTTGCATGCAAATTTTACACGAACCGAATAGGGGATAAGAATGAGTTCTATTGCAATGAATAGTTAGGAGAAGGGGACTGCAGAAATGCGAACCTCGTTAGAACTAAATTGAATCAGCTTAATTTGAATCTGTTAACATTTCAGGAATGTTCAAATTTGAGCAAATTGCTATCGAAGACAAAACATTATCTAAAAATATTTTGTCCATTTCTAGCGATCATCCAGCGTAAAAGCCTCCTCTACAAAATGCCCAATGAGTTTTGCATTACAATCAAATCAGAACAGGGCCAAAAGTGTTCTAAAAAAGGGAAACGCACAATTTTTCCAACGATAAATTGGCCGTTTTGATTCAATTTAACAAAAAAAATCATATTGAAATACCCTTTTTGGGCCATTGAACCGAGAAAAATATCAGCGGAGACCTTGCGTTGCCAGACCCATCTTGCGTTGATTTCCAGCATGGTTGCCAGGATATAATCTTTGATGCCACTTTTTGGCCTAATGTCAACTCGTTTTCTTCGATGGCTGTAATGTTTTCGAAAAGGATCATATCTCATAAATGGGTGGCATTTAAGCTAAATGATGCCTCTCAAAAGAAGATTCTCGTCAAGGAAAAGGACTTCAGATTTTGTCAAAAAAGTGGCATCAAAGATTATGTCCTGGCAACCATGCTGGAAATCAACGTAAGATGGGTCTGGCGACGCAAGGTCTTTGCTGATGTTTTTCTCGGTTCAAAAAAAGGTTCTTTTTCAAAAAAACTGGACAATTAAGTGTTTTTGAAATACTTCATCAATGTTTCATGCCAAAAATGTCGACAAAGGGCACTTGTGGCATACCTTATTTGCATCAATGTTAACTTGACACTGGTGAATTCCAAGTGCATACGTTGAATAATCTCTCAAACATGAAGCTTGCAAGGCTAGTCTCATCTTGATAAAAGCTTCATATTTCAATGATGCAGTAGAAGTGTGAAGACCGGTGTGCATTACGTCGTCACTTTGTGCACAAGTGTCTTTTATAGCGAGTGTGCTAACTTTGTCGTTAAGGCCCATTTTTGTACAAGAGAAGGCCCACTTTGACTTCTCATGCATGCTTCGATAAAAGAAATGGAATAGAAAAGAACGCGAAAAGTTTCGAGATCTACGTATAGCTTGGCCATTTATCGTTTCAGGTCTCCAAGCAAGAATATTTGGATATCAAGGAGGCAAGTTGTCGCAAAGAAAATTTGAATAACGCTCTGAAGGAAAAGTTCCAAATGGACAAGGAACAACTTCAGCAAACCGTGGGAACACTTGAAAGTCAGATAGCACATTTGAAGAGTCAACATCAGATCGAGACCGACAAACTTCAGAACGAGATCATAACCTTGGAGAAGGACATTGCCCAAAGTCGGAACATCATCCAACACGTGGAACAAGATAAGCAAGACTTGAAGGCCACTCGTGAGGATCTCGAAATCAAACTACAGAAAACTGCCAACGAGCACAAGATCGAAGTGGACCTGCTCAACAAAACATTGGACTCTTTGCGAGAAAAGTCTTCTAATCTCAGTGATGAACGATTTACGTTGTTATCCAAAGAACGGCTACAATTGGAAAAGGATTTGAACGATGCTCTTGTGGATAATGAGGCCATGAGAAAAAAACTCGCCGAATTGAATGAGCTCATCAAACAAAGAGCCATTGATGAAGCTCAAGCCACTTCTCTGCTCAATTCTGAACTGGTCAAAACCAAAAGTGAGTTGAAACGTTTGACAAGTTCCTTGGAAACGAAAGAGAAGGAATTGGCACATGTGAAACGGTCCTTGAACCAAAGTACCAATGAAGAGCTTCTAGATAAGCGAAAACAGCTTTCTAATTTGGAGAACGACAAACTAGAGGTGGAAATGCAACTGAAATTTTCCCAACAGAAGATCACAACCTACGAGTCCCATGTGGAACATTTGAATGAGAGGATCCAACGTTTGGAGGATGATTTTGAATCCGTCAAAGAGGTAAGGAAAACAGCAAAATTTCGGAGTCGTCAGTGAAAAATTGTTGTTTGTGGTCTTGGTGTGCCAGAAAAGCTCATGTCCATTAAGAAAGCAAATATTTGGCCAAGTGTTCCATTCTGGGATTACTTTTTTGCACTGGTAATCGTCCGAAAAATAGCGTGGGGATGCTTCTCATTTCAGGAAAAGAAGGTCATTCTTGGGAAGTTGAAGAAGAAAGAGGCGGAAATGGAGCAAATCAATCTCCAAGTGGTGGAGCAACTAAAATCTCAACTCAAACTTGAAGCCAGAAAGTTAGAGAAGGTAAGCCAGCTATTTGTTTCCTGGTGTCTCTTATCTTGATTAATGATTATTGTGCACATCTTTGCAATACTTCTTAAGACTCTGAACGTGTAAATGACATCAATTAAAAACAACAATGATAAGCCAATGAGAAGTCCACGTGAACAAGGCCAAGAGCTCGTTCTCCTACATAAACAAGGTGTCCTCTTGAATGGTCACCAGTTTCAATCATGATCACTCGAGTAATCGTCAGTCTCACAGTTGTGGCCACTGTGGCCTTCGGGTTTCCTCATGTAAAGATCCCGGATTGCAAGGAAGTCCCAGAAGGATCCCATTTTCCAGACCCAACGGATTGTGCCAAGTATTGGACTTGTACCAACGACGGCCCCGTTTTGAACGAATGTCCCGATGGGCTCTTGTTCAATTTCGAACTCGAAGCATGTGACTTTGATTACAACGTGGACTGTGACCTTGTTAGCACCCCAGACTCTAGTACTAATGGAGATGGAGACCTTACAACTGATTGGATCACAAATGAATCTACCACCACCGCCACCACAGCCTCGGATTGGACCACGGATAGGACTACCACAACCACTCCAGAATGGTCCACAGAAAAGACCACCACAACAATGACTCCAGAGTGGTCCGTTGCTAGTACCACTGAAGGCAACGAATTGACCACCCAAGAGGGAGAAGCCCCAGATTGTCAGGATGTGCCAGAGGGTACCCATTTTCCGGATCCCTACGATTGTGCCAGATATTGGACTTGCACCAACGATGGCCCCATCCTGAACATTTGTCCCGATGGCCTTTACTTTAATATTACTCTGGAGGCTTGCGATTTTGAGTACAACGTGGATTGCAGCCATGTGAGCTCAACTGTTGATGGTGATGTGTCAACAACTACCATGGTGTATTCCACCACAACTCCGTGGCTGACGACAGACACCATTACAACCGCTCCATCTGATCTATCCACCACCGATGGTAATTCTGGGTGGTCGACCACCACCACAGTGAGAGATTCGACCATTTCGGAAGGATCAGAAGAGTCAACTCCTTTTTACGAAGAGCCCGATTGTTCTGATGTGCCTGTAGATAGCATGATCCCTGATTTGCATGATTGTCACGTGTATTGGGTGTGTGCCCAAGGAGGTGCCATCAGATTGGAATGCCCGGACCAATTGGAATTTAATCCGGAAATCCAACAATGCGACTTCCCGGAAAATTTTGAATGTGACCTGTCTTAAGAAGTATGTCAAACGCCATTGCTTTTTATTTTCAAAATCCAAATGGTGCATAGGGTTGTTATGAATTAGAATTCCTTAAACTTTAACGGGAAATCATGACAAGCAAGACGAGAAACTTGGTTTGTTGTTGTCGTTTTCGTGATTTGCAGATCTTGAAATACAAATAAATAGATTACTTTGGAAATCGGTATGCAAAAAAATCAAAACAAAAGAAAGGCCTCTGATATCCATTCGTCATTTTTTTGCTGCCTTTAATTTATAACAAAAGTGAAATAATTCCTGCCAAATTCTATAAACTCATTCGAATATAGTATCTATTCTAAGTTGTTTTTATGAATGGAACGAGCATCAGTCTAGGATATAAACAAATCTTAGGTTCCCATCGCGTCAATAAATTTTGAGAAAACTCTGACTTAGTATACTAAAAATCTAATATCTTCAATTGTTATTAGTAATATCATAAAACGTTCTGCGTCAAAAGTAATCCTTACTTTAGTATGGATCTCTAATATGTACCGCCCAATCCACCAACAAAATGAACGATCCTCAAAATATAAATCAAAGTGCAAGGGAAAGAGATGTATTAATAAGTGTGTATCGATCAAATAGATAGAGTACAAATGATGTTTGAGGATTGTTGAAATCATTCCCTTAGAATTTACCTAAATATTGACATATCTAACAAGGCTAACAAAGTAACAGCCACGAAGACAGTTCATGTTTGAAACTAAATTTGTTCTTATCGTTCTGGCAATCCCAATTTAAATGTATTAATAAGACATTAATCGATCCTCAATGAACGTTGTTCATCATGACTTGTAGATCTTTCAAAACAAACAAATGAATAGTTTTGGTAATCGGAATGTACAGTAGTTAGTTATCTCAAGGGCAATGAAACTTCGCAATCGATCGCAAAAAAGGAAAGTTAAAAAATGCATAAGAGAAAAATTAGTTATAAAAAATGCGATATCCTCCAAAAAGTGAGCCAAATAATTTAAAAACACACCAAAATTTTCATTAAAATAAATCGATTTTACTCGTCCCTCAAATACCTATGCGATTATGTATCTCTTTGCCTTAAAAGGCAACCTTTGAAACACAGAAAAATGAATGAACCATGCGGGATCAAAGATAAATGGATGCTTACTGGACGGAAACATTGTTTTTACTTTGCAGGAAAAAGATAAAGTGGAAACCCTGGAACAGAAACAAAAAGATTTGGAGCGTAGTTCTCAAAGGATGCAGACTTGTTTAGAGGAGGTCAACCGAGATCTGAATCACTCTGACCAGGAAAAGAAATCGCTAAAAGCCGAGATCAACTCAGTGTACGAGAAAATTCACATTTTGGAATCCAAGTTGGATGAGGAAAAGAGGAAGTCTTCGAATTCCTATACCAAAATCGCTCAACTGCAAGAGCTCGTGAGCGACCAAAGATCCAAAACAGAGTCCTCCGATCGACGCATTAAGCAATTGAACCAAGAGATCCAAGCTGAAAATGCAAAACGGCGAGAGGCTGAGTTTAAGCTTGAGCAGAATCGAAATGGAAATGGCCAGGGAGAAATGTCAAATCAAGTCGTTATTGAGAGTCTAGAATCCGAAATGGAACTCCTTAAAAAGCAGGTAAAGAAAAAAATCCCAAAAAGATCTTCTCTTGTCCCACGTCAATTGAGAGCTCAGATGAAGGATTGAAATTTTCAATCAAGTTAAAAAAAAGTCATTGATCGAGCACACCAGAAACAAGTCGAAATAGTGGTCCTCAAATTCATCAGTGTCATTTAAGACAGTACTGCACCGATAATTTTGGTAACAAAAAAATCATCACTTTTGCAGAATTCCAATTTGACAAAGAAATTTGAGGAAGCAAACAAAAAACTGGTGGCTGTTGACAGTCTCAATAAGAAAGTCAAGTTTTTGAATGCGGAGTTGCAGAAGAAGAACAAGGTACGTTTTTGAAACCGATTTTGTCTCCTTTCCAATGTTGACATGACTCTTTGGTATGAATTGTTCAGCTCATTGAAGATTTGGAGGAGAGGCTGGCAAATATTCATGAGCACGAGGCTTCATCCTACCAAAAAGAGGTGAGGAAGTTCAAGCTCAAATACGAAATCATGGCCCGGAACGAATTGAACCAGAAATTGGCCGAGATCAATGCGTTCTTAGAAGACCGAGCTAAAGAGCAATCTCAAAACGAGAAGACCAAAGACGAAGTGATGCAAAACATTCAAAAGGATCTAGGCGAAAGATTGACTCAATCCAAAGAGGAACTATCAGGGATCAAAGCCCAAATGCAAGGTGAATAAATTGTTTCCAGAATATTGACCATGACGGGTCAAACATTGTCTTAAAATTAGACACATCAATACCGTGTTTACAGGGGGTATATCAAAAATTTCAATCATACTAAAAAAAACAAGGAAGAACATTTTCAAGTTTTTACAAGTTTCAATGTCATTTCAAGTTAAGCATTGTTATCGTAGAGAGTAAAAAGTCAATTTTACCCTCTCAAATGTGATAGCGAAAGAGGAATCGGAATTCAGTGTTGATACTTTTATGACCTTCCCTGCACAAAGGTAATGTTTTTGTTATTGGAACGTGATATTCTTCGAAAACAAGGGCTCAAGATCACTTGTTTTTCTGATTGGTGGCAAATTCTGAAAAGTCATGAATGTATTTGGATTTGATTTCAGAAACGGAGAGAGGCATCAAACAACTTCAAAGTCAATTGCATCAAAGAGAACAAGAGCTTCTTTTGGAACGATCTTTGCGGAAGCAATTGGAAAAACAGCTGGGAACCTCAAATGAACTAAGTAATTTTAAAGTCAATCCATTCAATGAAAAGCCATACATATATCTTTGAAACGTGCCAAATCCATTTTCTCTACACAATCATTTCATCTTCAGAGCATTCTGGGTTTTAAGCTTCATGTTGATTGTTAACTGTTTTCATTTCGATTGTTTTGCATAGTTGCGTGATCTTTTTCCTAGTCAAAGCTTGTGATATTTATCTTACATTTCTAATAAATATTGATCCCCGGTATGCTTGCCAACATTAAAACGCGCTAAAACATTGAATTTGTAATTCTTCATCCTTTCTGACGTGGATTAAATAACAACAGGTAAAAGTTTAAACCGTAAGTCGAGCAGCAAAATATCTACTATCACGAACGATATCGTAGATGATGCATTGCAAGGCTCATTTAAAAAAAAACTGAAGGTTTCTTGATAATTTTGTGCATTCAACTATCAAAAGTTTTTTCATAGTTGCGCGACTTGGCGTGTTTACTGATTGATAAAAGAGAGACCCTAATTTCGGCGATATTAGAGCCTAAATAAGGGTTGCTTTGGAAATGAAGATTGTCAAGTGGAGCAAATTATATGCTTTCATTATTGGCCAATAGAGTGAGAAGCAGCAAAGCAACCGTCATGTAATGTCGAAAAAGCTGGAGTGTTTATAGATCCATGGAATCACAGATATACGTAGTTCCGTGATCTGTGAAGTATTATTGTAGATGACTAAGTAATTGTAATACATTACATTTGATATCAAAAGATTACTTTTGAGACAAGCGTAATTAAAATCAATTACATTTTAAAAGTAGTTGACTGGGGTCTGGTTTTAGTGTACTACATCACAAAACCTGAAAAAAAATGCATTTGAAAAAAACGCAAAAAGTAAGAGTGAACAAGAACGAAATTAACTATATTCATTATTTGGTGTTTGGGATGATTTCACGAGAAAAAAGTGGACCCAAAATAAAAATCAATTTTTTTCAAGAGCCCGAAGGCAAATTATACAATTTTCATGTCCCTAAACCTTCAAAAGTATCTCTTACATTCCTCTAAAATACCAGATATTACTAGTTGAAAGGCTAACATTGCTTTTGATCCTGTTTTTCTAGATTTCTTAGTGTGCAGTTAGTCATTCATGGTGTACTGTGCGTACTAAAGTAGACTGATGAGAGTGAATTTGTGTTGAAATTCTC
Organism: Tigriopus japonicus; assembly: GCA_010645155.1. NCBI lineage: Eukaryota > Metazoa > Arthropoda > Copepoda > Harpacticoida > Harpacticidae > Tigriopus > Tigriopus japonicus. Next base: position 2,041,889 of record CM021314.1, read on the forward strand.
CCCCTTGAAATTATTTGGTTGAAACTTCCTTCACGTTTTACACGGAAATCTGCAAGTAATGGATCAAAAGTGTCCTAAACCGGTTTTTTGCCAGAGGAGACTTGGGGTAGAAAAGAGATTGTGGATTTGTGAACTCATCCTACCACTGCAAAGGAGAGGATCTCCTTGTCAGAAACAATGAATCTCAAAACACATATCTTTATATCGTCACAAATTTAAAATGGGATAAGTGGAAGTAGAGGAATCATTCGTAGAAAAGGACGTAAAATTTAACGTTTTTCTAATCCTGCTCGTTAAAATTCATACCAATGTTTCAATATGTTTACATATTTACGGTCCCTGAATATCTGCAAGTTCCTCGACGCCACTTTGTAATCTCTTGCATGACAGCTAAGTGTATTTTCAAGCCTTGAGGAACTGGTGTGCTTCGAGCAGTTTCATCGTCCTAAAAGATCCTCCCAGGCTCTGGTAAGTTCTGATGCGATTTTCTTTACCTGGCCCATCAATGCACTTCATGGCCTGCAAATCTTCCTTTACAGAGTTAGGAAGGTACGTATTGTATAACCCTGTCTCTCCTCCTACTTAACTGCTTTATAGGCTTGGGTCCAGTTTCAGTCGTTCGAAGACAACCGACACCTAAGTATTACTCCAAATCACTACAAAATGCCTCTCCAACTGTACGCCCATCCCCAATCGCCATTTTGCCGATCCGTGTCCATGACTTTGTCCCTAGTGGGCAAGGACCACGAGTACAAATACTTGGACTTGTTTGCTGGCGAACAGAAAAGCCCCGAATTCCTCAAGGTAAGAAATTGATACGACCTCAATGAAAGGGCCCTTTTTGGTCAAGACAAAATACTAATACTCTTTTCGTAGATCAATCCTCAACATAGTGTGCCCACTTTGGTGGAGGACGATTTCGTGCTGACTGAAAGTCGTGCCATAGCGGTTTATGTGGCACAAAAATTCGGCACAAAGGGCCAACTCTTTCCCGAAGACCTCAAAGAACAAGCTGCCGTCAATGAGAAGCTCTATTTTGACACCAATGTCTTGTGGAGGTCTTTCGCCGAAGTCTTCGTAAGTTTTTATTTGGCGTTGTTGGAATCACTTCCTATCTTGTCAATATCCAACCGGCTTGTAATCTAAGTGTTGCGGAATTTTCAGGCTCCCTTGGCGTTTGGAGGTCAAAAAGAAATCAATCAAGACAAGGTGACGGCACTGAAAGAAAAATTGCAACTTTTCGATGGATATTTCGAAAAGACCGGGTTTGTGGCTGGCACAAAGGACATGACTGTGGCCGATATCTGTTGTTTGGCAACTTACACCACCATTCAGGCCACTGGAACGGTCTTTGTCAACTTGGAGGATTATCCTAAGGCACAAAAATGGGTGGAGACGTGCAAGAATAAAATTCCAGACTATGAGGACTCCAACCAGAAGGGCTTGGATATCTTTAAAAAGTTCTTCCATACTAGGACTGGTCTCTAAATACAGATTCCTGAACCTGAATGTTTGCGTTCATATCCTTGGAAAAATAAACGATAACAGTATGACTTGTCAGATCGCATTTGATCGAAGTACTTTTTGCCAACTGCTTTGCACAGAGCATCTCTAATCACCCCACGCAAATGAATGCCTTATGTCAAAATCCGTCCGAACCAAAAAAAAAACCAGGCGTGACACGAGGTTGCGTGAAATAGTTCGGAATGTTGTCATGACAGGTAGCGGATAACAATGAGATTATTAGGTGGCCCGGTTGAGGTTTGGTTGGTTTTAAGTACCAAAACAAGAGACCATTTGATTAGCGGTACTTCGGAGCAGACAGTTTTTGTTTGAAGTTTATTTGTCTTACTTTGAAATGTCAGTGTATTTGGTATGTATCACCACAGGAGGAGGCATCCCTATTCTTAGTCGCAAGCATGGAGACATAAAATCAGTGAGTATTGAACTTGTGCACGTACTTTTGCCTTTAAAACATCTTTTAAGAGCATTTTTGTCTCAGTTGCCATTTCCGTTACTGGCCTCTTTAAATGGGGTAGCTTTGTTTGGCGAGTCTCACGATATCAATCTCATATCAACCTCTACAAGAGATTGTCGCATCCTCTGGCGAGATTTTCACAACAGGTAAGGAAATAGCAAAAGTTCATCAATGGATGGGATAAAAGTAACAAATTAAAATCAAAGAGAATCTCATGATTTTGCCTCCCATTTTATGCACACATCCTGATTGCAAAGCTATTGTTAATTTAAACCATAAAAATGGATCTATTACCTTCTTCTGCGGTTTTGAGTTTTCTGACAAACAAGCAATTTATCAAAACTCTTGAAAAAAATCCCCTAGAATTGATACACCTCGCCAGTACAAAAAAACGGAAAAGGTATCATATTGAACTGTCTTGTTATTTAAAGCGTCCGATTAATAGTGGCTGTTTCCAATGATACCATCAGTGAAGTTCACATCCACAAACTCTTGGACTTGGTCTTTCAATCCATGGTCCTAACAGTCGGTTTGAACGATTTAGTGGGACAACGAAATGTGGAGAGAACAAAGCGAGATCTACGGGTAAGAAAAACAGCATATTTACAATACCACTTCTTAAAACCCCATAAATTGATTTTTCGGCAAGGACTGGTGGCAAAATCCCAATACAAGAATATTACCATTTTGTTAAGCTAGGATGATAATAAAACTGTTCAAGAAATTGAGCTTTTTGAGCTTCAAGCAACATAGGACCGATATATTTCAATCCAAGTGCAAGTGTAAGTCATTTTAAGGTGATGCCACAGCCCATACCGTGGAGACCCTCTCAAAATAAATATCTAATATCCTTGTGGACGGCAGTTTTTGTAAACATTGCCGGAATTTCGAGGTTCAGAGCTTTTGGTCCTTTGCTAGTGCCCGTAATTAGCAGAAAAGCTGCAAAGGTCTTTTTGTATTAAATGCTGTTGTGGAAATTCCTGCTCCCAAAAAAATAACTCTCATCTCCGACTTAAGCCTATCAGAACACACGAAGTGAGCTTGTCTGGATATTTTTGCTATGGATCTCAAAAAGGTTACTGCCAAAGGACCTCAACAGATTGTACAGAGCGCGCCAAGATCGCATGTTTTTATCTTCTTTCCCTTCCACCTTCCAATAAATTGTATACTTGCCAAAAAGATGGCATTATCTTACAAACTATATTTCAGGCCAGTTACTTCATTATTGATCGATTGATCAGTCTTATGTCTCCCAATGACAGTTACACCAATTTCGGCGATTTAGTTGGTGCCGCCGATTGCGTTGTCTTTCCGGAATCGCATTTAATCCAGGTGAGTTTTGCACTTTTCATACGTTCCAAAAGATTGCCACCAGAAACACAAAGACTGCGATGAAAATCCCTAGAAAGATGGCACCAGCCAAAGCTTTCAAAGGGTCAAGTCCATAATGAATATCCATGCGTTCTGATATGTTAATCTGCTTGCGGAAATTTCGTTGGAAACACTCCACTCCGTCATTCAAGAGGTTGTTTTCGGACACCAAAAGCTCTTCAGCAAATGCCAATTTCTCAGATTTGATCTTCTCAATCAAGGCCAATTTACAACGGACGTATTTGTTGTGTTTCTCAGGCAAGAAGGTTCGTTCAAACGGTGGAAGATAGACAGTACTTTTGTCGGATGGAATAGCTTTTCTATTGTTTTTCTTCCGTTCCCAATTGGCTCGGGACAATTGGGCAATAATGGCCGCCATGGTGGAACATTGTTGAGCACCCCAAGAAGTATCTCTAAATCAATGGCTGAGGCTGGACTAAGGGGATACGTCCACTCATAAACTTATTGTTTGTTGGTTGGCCTTCGTTGTTAGGCCTTTTCACCCGTTGATCTTTGTTGTATTAACCCTCGCAACAAACTGACTCGAAAGTGAAGCAATTGTGATTGGTGCAAGTTATGAAAGAGGAACTGTGTAGAAACACGTGTCACACTTGCACCAAAGACATGCTTTACTAGTTAGGATATTCATGCAGAAACAATTCTGACAGTGGTTCATTGGAACAGGTTTATCGCTAGGGAAATCATGAGCGCATAAACTTTGGACCAAGGCGGTCACGAAAGGATTCGATCCAAATCCTTTGCATTGTGGCTTCGAAAGCGAGCCGAGCTAGATTCTAGTTCTCACAGGGCTAGCTTTTAATTATTGGAGAACCTCATTATTCACGTTGGAACAGAGACGGGTGTTTCGAAAACCAGTTGCTTGTTGGCTCAGTAGACTTTCTAGGGATTAATTGAGCGTGATTAATTATTTAGGGAAACTTGATTTGAGTCGGCAAAAGTGGAATTTAACAACGGAAAAGGCATCTTGAAAACCTTTTAATGGACAGGTTCTGATGAGAATCATGGGCCGACCCATTTCAATGACCAATAAACGGATTCTAGATGAATTGCTTTTAATGATAAGTCAATTTCACTTTTATATCAGTTTATTAGGAAAGGACATCTCTAATTCACTTTAAATGGGCTGAGTCAAAATTCTCCCGAAAGTCAAACCAAGGAGTCAGAAGTTACGCCCTCTAAAAATCATTATTAGACAAATTCAGCTTTGAGAGAGTTTAAAAGTTGATTATTTCTTTGTTATTGCTTTTTATTGAGATGAAGATTTGGTTTTGGCCAAATATGTAATTAGATCCTAAGTAGAAAACATCATTAAGTTAGTGATGGACCGAAAGGGCTCATAACCGAAACCGAAAGTTTCGGCCGAAAGAGGGCTTAACCGAAACCGAAAGTTTCGGCCGAAAGAGGGCTTAACCGAAACCGAAAGTTTCGGCCGAAAGAGGGCTTAACCGAAACCGAAATTTCGGCCAAAAGCGCTTTCGGTCCATCACTAATTAAGATAATGATACTTCTTACTTGAAAGGGTTTCGATCCTGCTCAATGCTCAAAAGCGGCAAAATACAGATTACTTTGGTCAACTACCCAGTTATTCGTTGATTGTAAATTTAAGAAAAGAAAAACTGCGGACCCCTTAAGTATGCAGTCCCTCTTTTGTTCCAGAACTATCTTGAAAGTTACGTGGAAAGTGTGGACTCGACCTATGGTTGTGTAATGGTTGACGGTCGCATTGCGTGCGCAACCAAGAACTGGTGGTCTCTTCATCCGGACGAGATCAATTTGCTTTCCTTGTCAGTTCTCACGGACAACTGGTCCACTTTAAGAGACGTGCCCATCTTCTTACCCGTCAAAAGCCCAACAGTCAGAACAAACAAAAGAATTATTTTTGATTCCTCTCCCGACAGGCTTGAAATGCATGGCGTCAACGTTCGATCATTGCAGGTTCCATTTCGATTCATCGTCTGTCAATTGTTGGCCAATGTGACGGTTTGTTCCCTATGTGGACCAGTTCCACATTTACCGGCGATTGAAGGGATGCTTCAGAGGAATTGGAAAAGCACACACAGCCTTCTTTCATCCTTGGCATCTGTGGTTCCTCGAGGATTTCCCTCCATTCCCATTGATTCTAATATCTTAGGGTAAATTTTAACAAGACAAAGAAATATTAAGGAAGGTCTTTTGCAAAAGAGTCTCTTTTAGGCTTGTTTTAGTGAATATGGAAAAGAAACGCGTGATAAGCTCCCTGCAACCAATCCTATCAGATCCGGCAGCAAAAGATCCTCTAGGTTCAACCACAAGAAATATGCCTGAGGCTCGAAAGTTTGATATTCTTCGCACTTTTTATCGGAACACTGTGGGACCGATCTTCCCTGACCATTTTGTTCCCACTCCTCATGCCGCTGATCCCAAAGGAGGTTAGTTTGTCTTTTAGGATGTTATTTTACGAATGAAAGTGGGTTGCAGTTAACATTGCAGCACAAGGTTGGCTTTTAGCTCTCTGAACGTTTGTGTTGGAAATTTCGGGCACTTCCATTCGTTCATGAATTTTGAAGGTCAACAAGGACAAATTAATGTAAACGGATGTGTGAGAGAGAGCCTCCCTGATGATGTAAGCTCAGCCAACTCCACATGTCAAATAACCTTTGAATCTCAAAACACGGCATTGTTCAAATCACTAAAAATCTTACTAATTAATACGTGTATTTTTGCGATGTCTCAAACATCATTATGGTCACAATGAAAATAAGAAGCATGAAAATGGTAAAGGCTAAAGGTAATTAGCTTTTTGCATTAGGTCAAGAGAATGACAGGTTGCTCATTTCAAAACACCGGTTTCTTTTGGTAGGAAAAGTAAAAAAAAGCTCATCTTGACAACGATTGTTGCAGTAAATCAGTATTGTCTATAACAGGGGTCGGCAACCGGTGGGCCGCGGCCCAAATGTGGGCCCAATGGTAGTCGTTGGGGCTCAGGAGCTATGGAGAAATTCCAAAATAGTGGGCCCGAGAGCCACCCATAGTACTGTACTTGTGGGCCCAAAGCTCCTTGACCGCTAATTTGTGGGCCCCTGAACCTACCACTGTCTGTTTGGTGGGCCCCAGACAACACAAATGAAATTTCGTGGGCCTTGACCCGAAAATGGTTGCCGACCTCTGGTCTTTAGTATCTTCTTTAGCCGAGTATAAAGATGGATTGAGTTTAAGATTGTCAAAAACAAACTTTTTCAGTCGGCCACAGTGCTTTCTTTCTTGGCGATTTCCAAAATTTTGAAATAAATGTTTACTTTTTAATTTCAAATCAAGGACAGATTGAATAAAGAAATGAGGATGTCAAAGTTCAATAATGATTACAAAACGTCGAGTTTCCCCAAATAAATTGCCCTCAATAAGCCAAAAATAAGAAAAAAACACTTTTACTCCTTTGTCGTTGTTGAATTTATTCTGGTCAAATTGGGAAGTTTTAGAAATGACAACCGACTCCAATCTTTCTCTCAGTATCTAAGTCAATAAAAGATTATTGAAGGTCAACCTGAATGAAGTTGATATCAAAACGGGAAATGCTATTCTTGCCTTGGTCTCTTCACTTGTTGAACTGTTGTAATGCATGTATTGTCACGCATAGTTTCTAAATATAACTGTCCATTTTATTCATTCCTAATTTGCATCTTCATGGCCTTTTCAACTCTCGTAGTGTTTAAGATACGATTTTTCACTTTTTGTCCTCAGATTTCCCCAGCATGAACGTCTCGCATGCGATTTTAAAGCACCCAGTTGGAGAGACCTACCAGTGTTCAGAATTCCACAAATGTTACGCATTACAGCACCGCCAATACCAATTGTTTCTGCTTTTCACCTCCAACGTACCGAATCATTTCATGAGGTAAACTATGTGTTCAAATCACCGCCATTTAGGGCACCAATTGACTGGACTTGATATCTCAACAACCATTTGGATTTGTTTCATTTCAGGAACTCGGCTCACCGTACGCTTCAGTTGTTTCTCACGGACAAGACTTTCCAAATCATTCGATAAGCGAGATCTATCTCCACGTTGGTCTTGGGTCTCTCTCAAAATATAAAAGGAAAGTTGCACTTTCCACCCAACCATTAAAATGTCACATTGGTTTAGTTCTTTAGAGTCAAGTTGATTTTCTTCCCTCGCGCAAAAAATGAGGTCGCCAACCAATCAAATCTGAATAATGAGCATGGCCCAAATCTTTGTTCAAGCGAGAAAAAAATGGCTTTGGTTGGGAAATCACCTGAAAGTAGACCTTTCTTGTACAATCCAGAGCAGCCAAATCAAATTGGCTTGTAATGAAATTAAATCCAGTTCAACTTTTGATATGAGAGTCGTCGATGACTTCCAAGAACTAAGGCTTCAATAAAGGAAATCAAGTGGGCTAGAAACATGGTATCAGTTTTAAGAACTGGCAGCCCCAAAGTTTTTTCTCCCATTCTTTCTACCTCTGTAGACCGAGTTGGGCGACCATGATGATGATGATCATCATCATCATGATCATTTGATGTTGGCTCTCAGAGAGCTAGTTCTCGGTACAACCGACCGCTCAAAAGCTGCGAGATGGACTAAAACCCTGACTATTAGTCTAGCAACAGCAGTACTATCAACAACCTCCTCTTGTAGCCCGTATTAAATCTTGGAGTAGCCGACAACCAGCAAGTGAGTGAGTGAGTGAGTGAGTGGTAACTGCAGTCCAGACCAACAACCAACTCGGCCAACGTGAGAACCATCACCCGAGCTGGAGAAAATGCACAGCTATGTACATTCTTGCCTCCGAAGAGGTAGTTTAAGCCACTGAAGTGAAGTCGTCTTAGATTTTGTTTTAGGGCCATTGTGCGCTATCCCACGCGACTTCAAAGTTTAAGAGTTAGAAACAGTGTTGTAAGATACGTTTTCTTGTGCAAAATTTAGTTATTAAGGAGAAAAAAGGTTCACACAATCAAGGATGGCTTAAGCCAGGATCACTATCAAAATACTGATTAGGTCCAATCAGTAAAATGAAAATTCGACGGAACAATGTTTATGCATCAAAAACCTCACATTTTAGTACAATGTGCAGACCAAAGAGTATTTTTAAAATCTCTCCTTGATACAATGGTATAAAGTTGTTTGGTATTACAATGCATGAAACACATTGGTGGTTTGAGCCATCTTTGAATTATGTTACAAACTTAATTGACAGTTCAAGAAGAATAAAAATGGTCTTGGCTCAAACTGTTTTTACTTCCTTTTTTTGGGGGGGGGGCGGATTTTTTGATACCGCTACAAGGAAAAGGATTCCCTTGAAAGAGAGTGAATCATTAATATAGTTTTAATAATTAATGTTAATATGAAATTTGATCTACCAATGAGTTATTGTTGGCAGATCTATACAACCCTTGCATAGTGGGTTAGTCAGGAATAGTTTTAAAAAATTTGTCCAATCCTGCCTTAAATGCTATTAGAGGATCAGCTCCTACATATTTTCAACTTGATTTTGTCTCTTTTTTAGGTAATGATTAATGTCTATGGAAATTTGATCAGTTTTATTAACCTTCAAATACTTCGTTTGTGATTTTCAGACCTCAAACAAGTATTTTTGAGATGTAGAGCAACTAGAGAAATGTTTTCAAGCAAACTATATTTTCAACATATCAAGAAATATTAGAATAATTAATTCAAACCAGGAAAAATGTCAAAACATTTCAGATCGAAACCCCAATATTTTGGACCTTGAAGTTTTTTTTGAATCTGACAGCCAATGATAACAATCTTTTTGCCACCATAAACTTGGGTGTTTTTATCATATCAATATTTTCGATACTTGCCAAAAATATTACATGTGTAGCGTCGAGTATTATTTTTCAAAACTTAAAGCATCCCCAAACCAAGTAGTTTTGTGTCCAATGTGTACCTGATCAAGTCAAGTTCGGGAGGCACGACTATACAAGGCAGTTTCAAACCTGGTGATGTTGCCATCAAAACGTCGACTGGGTAGTCGTTTCTCATCTACGGTGTTTTCACGTCCGTGAATACGAATAGCACCGGAGGCATGTCGGAATCTCGTGCTGGTTGGAAAAATCCGAGTTCATTTAGTGGGTAGTTTTCTTGTAGGAAGCACAGTTTTTGACCACTCGACTTGATCTTGAGAAAGTGGTTAGTGCCAATTGGAAGTGATTCCAAAGCCACCGAAGACTCAACACTCAAGTCCAGAGAAAACGACAATTCATCCTTCGACAACAACTCTGAACGCGAACTTTGCTTTCAATTGGACGCGAATCGCTGATCAATCGCCAATCACAACTTCCAACTTCCAGCTTCCCTCACCTTCCAAAAATAAGGCCATTGAACTCATAGTTAGTTGGGCGGGTGAGATGACAAACAAATGAAACGACGGATCAAATTTACGTGCAAGACGTCGACGACCCCTTCACCAACGATCACTTCCAATTCCTGCACCAGTAGAAACAGTGTCGCTTATGTACTATGTCCATGTAACAACAAGACCCAAATGTGTGTCAAAGTGACGGCAAGTCGAAGGTGAAATCCGTCCGTTTGTTTTCTGCTACCGTGAAGGTATTTATTTTTCTCGGGAGAGTCCCCTCGTCAAACCAGCCTACTAACTAACCAACCGAGTAAACCAGAGCCACTTCAGCCATCACTCACTGTTCTTCTGAGAAAATAAGCCCACATTAAATGTCGTGACACGGTGCGAAGTGAAAATTGAACCGTCGACATCCATCTCCAATATCTCCAGACTTCGTTGGACCAACCATGGTGCTCACAATTCAGGTAAGATAAGCTGTCTAATCAGATTTCGACAGTAGTAACCATCGACCATTTGACCAAGTTTAGAATGTGTTGTTGTTGGTGTTGTCCACCCTCGTTTCAACGTCCATTGGCGAGACCCAAAACTGCGGTTCAGGTCAGGCCAAGAAATTTCAGTACCTGTTCGGCGATGCTCTCACGGACTCACCCGATTGCATAGGACCCCTTGGACAGCCTTATCCAAAGTAAGCATAAAGCCTAAACCAACTAGAATGGTCAGGTCTGTAATTAAGTAATCCGATGGTCGTTCCAGATTTGCGATTGATCAGCTACTTCCCAAGTTGGACCTTAAATCAAGTCAAAGAGGGGGTCGAACCCTGTTTGCTCAGCCACTGATCACTTCAGAGAGTGTCAAGCAAACCAGGAACAACCTATTGAGCACGTATGCCTTGGCCAACCAAAAAATGGGGACGGGAATTGATTCCTTTGAAACTGTGATCCACAGAGTGAAACGACAAGGTAAGGTTGTTGGTTATCCTGTCAGTCATGTTTAAAAGTGAGCCAGGTTTGAGCCCATGCTCGGCTCGTGAGCAAAGGATTGGAAGAGCAAACATTACTTTCTCCTTTTGCGGTCGATCTCGACCGATGAGCCCATTTCATGCGGTCTTATCAAATATTTGGGAAACTGAAGTGCTTGTGTGTCAGTGACAAGAGAGCGAAAGTTTTATTGAGTTCAATTGCCCACGGCCACCACAAATCATCGGGGCTGATCCTGAATTCAAATTCATCCCTCAAGACGTGTTAAGAAACTCAGAAGCGTCCGTCTACTTTTCAGCCGAGCAAACAGACTCCAATTCGACCCAAGCCGAAACCGAGAGTGAAGGATCCGAATCTTCACAGACGTGCAAATCGGCAGCTCCATCCCGATTATGCCAGACCGTGTATAACACTACAGCTCCGATGTATGGCGTGTCACTCACATCGGGAAATCCTGTGACCATCGTTCAAAAGTTTCCCGAGCTCCTACAACAGGTCGTCTATGAAACGTGCACGTAAGTAGTTTCGAACAAAGACGTTCTACCTATTACACCTTCTTATACAAATGCGCACTTTTGTTCAAAAAAAGCTCTTAGGTTGTAAAATGTTCATTTGATTAAAAAGCAGAATTGGAGGTTTCATGATAAAATAAGAATGGATACAGAGGGCCTGGAACTTGTCAAAATAGAAAGTTATTAAGAAACTTCAAGCACTTTGAGTTTGTGCAATTGGGGAAAAAAATTAAGAGTTATGTATGCACTTGAAACACTGATTATTAAACACATACATACAATATTTTATAAGACCTTAGTTTGCAATAAGCATTATCATCATCATAAAAAATATAGAAGTGATTGAATGTAATCAGAATGAACTTTTTCGGAGTGAGACATTCATAAGAATAAACATTCATTTTGGCGTTGATATTTTACAAGAATATTTTACATTAACGGTGATAGAAACATGACGTAAATTTTTGCCATTTTTATGAACGCACCCAAGCACTAAGGGTCTCATCAAAATCAGTTCAGCTACATTCAACTAGTTAATTAGCTATTTTGTGAATATTTGAGCCATTATAATTTGGCACCACCTTGGATAGTTTCTTTAAACTACTGCTAATGATGACGTTGGCATTCGCAAAATGATTGGGTAGCTAAGGTTTAAAGTGTGAAGTACATTTATGTTTGCAAATTCGAAAATACAGCATGACTAGATGTTTCTTCTTAAGCCCTATTTTTGACTAAAAGTGGTTTGACTAGCTTGAGCTGTTGAGCACCAATGTGTACTTTAAGGAAGATATGAAACTTCAACTTAGAAACAACACAAAGAAAATCAACTCAGAGAACCGTGTTCAAATCACTTTTGCGCGCACAATGCACGTGAGAGTCAACTTATTTATGAGCTGAGACAGTACCTTTCACGTGAATGTTAGTTGGGAATATTGACGAAAAAAGCACCTGCAAGACCTTATTTTCATACAATAAATCTTTTATCATATCTAAAGAAAGAGGTTGTTGTCCGGAAAGTGATAAAATGTGACGGCAATACCTGTTTGGGATAAAAGAGGGTTACTTCTCAGTTGGTTGAACCATCGGTTTTTTAATCTTATTTTTTTAAAAAGTTCTCTAAAAAAGACCATCTAAACTGGAAAGGCTAAATTCAATTTACAATGTTAACAAGACATTAATAACACCATCCATGGAAAACGTGAGACATGGAAGCCTCTCCTCAAGCGTTCAGCTGTGGATTTCTCGTCAATCAAATTCCATTCAAGTAAATCGTTATGTTCTAATAAGATTGATAAGACAGGCACTTAAGGATGTCATTGGCTGAATTTCAGCTTGACAAATTTATCCGTTGGCGAGAAACAGCGTTTTGAAATTTATAACAGTCGTAGTACATAGTACATACTGTACGCGCGGAATCGAGAGACAAATTGACCCTTTTAAACGTTTTCGGTGCACTTTTTCGGTCAGAAGAGCGTGCATTATTCTATGCTTCAAATTACTCTCATATCCATACATTTCAGTCGATCAAGTTGAAAGTAAGCATGTGAGCCTTGAATAACAAATCGGACCACTGATTTGATTAGATTTTTCTCTGAGTATCCCAGAATCGAAAAGCAGCTTTTGCCAACAGCCTTGCACCATCCCTCAAAAGTGCGACTTGAAGAATCGTAAATATTGTTGCCGCCAGTTAAGACTTTGCAAGGATGGAATCGCGTTTGTAGGCCAAATTCAATCCAAAAACTGCGAATTTGAATGGCCAACTTCCTACCTAGGTCTTAAAGAAGGAACAGAACACTAAGGCGCCTACTCTATTGTATGGCTGATGGTTAAAAGTCTTGATCAACTAGATCTAGATATAATATAATCGTTTAATAACTGACATTTTCAAAAATCAAAGTGTTCAGCCCTCTTTTGGAGTCAAAAAGTGAAAGAGTTGCATGATTATTCAACGAAGTCATTGCTGCCTTCCAAAATTTTGTCAGAAGTCAGTGACAACCTGCTTGACAAGGAATATTGCGAATAGTAATAAGTAACTACTACTAGCTATAACGCTCTCTTATTTGCGTTAACATGCCAACTAATAGCTCTTCCACGTATGTAGACTATCAAAACGTGAAAAGGTTTCTCACTATTACAAGGCCTAAAATGTGGTCAAATTTTGCAAAGACACTAAACTAATTGGATAGATATGTCGAAGATTTCTTTTTAGTGGTTTGATTGACCACCGTTTTGCGTCTCGTTGCATCGAGAATTATTCCGGGGCTTATTTGATATTGGTCTGTTTTCGACTTGTGATATAACTGTCATTGCAATTGCATTTCCAAGTTATTGTAATTGTAATTAATTAAATTTCAAATCAAAAAAATTGTTATTGTAAGTAGTTACATTTCAACCAATGTAATTCACTATTTTCAATTTCAAATTACAACTACATTTTCACCTCCAAAACTGGGATTAAAGCTTTCACAAATTTTTCACCATCTTTCCAAATTTCTGCAGTAAGTAAATCGATGCACACAAAGTAAACAAGTCGTTTGAAGAAAAAATGTAATTTAATTGACTTTTTTTTAATGAAAATGGTATTCATTGCATTTGAAAATACAGTATTTGAAAATAAAATGATTGTAGTTTTATGTTATCACTTTGAGACCAAATTTATTGCAATTGATTACATTTCAAAAGTAACCGACACAGGTTTGTCTGTTTTTCATTTCGTTCCACTTAACGTGCTTAATATGTCTTAAACCCAAAAGTAATAAAGCGTTAAGGATAGTGATGGACCGAAAGCGCTTTCGGCCGAAATTTCGGTTTCGGTTTCGGTTATGCCTACCGAAACCGAAAGCAGATAAGCACTATGTAAAATGGAGTTTGACAACAAAATAAAAAAAATGGTCCAAAAACCTCTGAAATTTAAGTTTTCCGATTTTTCAAAATTTGCGACTACCCAACATCGAACACATGAGCATTCTAATTTTTAAGGCAGATTTTGCATTTGAACAATTTTGTAATTAGTTGCTTTCGGTTTCGGTTTCGGTTTCGGTTAAGCCCTCTTTCGGCCGAAACTTTCGGTTTCGGTTATGAGCCCTTTCGGTCCATCGCTAATTAAGGAAGACGTAATTTTCTTCGCTTACTTATTTCATGACTGATTAACATGTACAGCACTTTCTAACTACGTCTACGTGAAAAATCCTTGGAAATTTTAATTTCATATTCCTTAGATGAAACTGAGTTGAAATGAATTTTTGTTTTATTTCAGGGCAAAGGAATGTGATCTTCTCCATGGTGAATGCGTCCAAACCTTCATTCCCTATCTCTTTCTTGTCATCCCTTTGGGTCCGGTGACCTTGACTGGCCAGGATTACGTTTTGGTGGAAAGTGGATGCTCGTGTCGACCCAAATACGCAGGAAATCGGGATCCCGATCCATTATCCGGGATCCCGGATTTCAGTTGAAACCACCTAGAACCAATTTAACTAAAACAAAAAGTTATCACTTCACAAGTTGAGCCCCAATATGTTTCGTTTCATTACAAGAGTCAAAAAATGAGTTCAAAATATATAACTCTAATTAAATGTTCGATCTTTCTGGAATCTTAATCAGGCCCCTTAAAGATAAGTCTTGAATAGTGTTGTTTTCATAACTGTTGCTAAATGCAATCGTGAAATCGAATCTTGCTCAACATGTCCATCTCTTTGAGTGTCTTGTTGGTTCTATTTGTGGGATCGATTCAGATCCAGGGTCAAAACATCCTGGAAATCCATGCCAGAACGGATCCTAATGATCCCAATGGAATGAGCAATGCTGGTGTGTCTGTGTCCATCACTAACAAAGAAGGTCTAACTTGTGTGGCCAGAAAATTGGAAGAGCAAGGAGACACCTTTCTTCCAGGCGAGATTGACGCGTTCCACGGTCAACAAATTGGCAATTGTTCCATGTTCCCCGTGCCGAATAATGAAGTGACCGCCTTTCAAGTGACCCATGAAGGAAGTGATGGCGTTTGGGTGCTTTGGTATAGGATCTTGTTTGACGATGGAACGTACAAAGTTTGTCCCGAAGGAGTGCATATCGACGATGAGGAGATTCATGATTTAATTTGCCCCTAATTTATTACTTTGACATTGGAAACTGAATCGTTAATACTGATCTCAATCTTTAAAAAAACAAGCTTGTTTTATTGATCACTTGGACTTTCCCCAATCCGGCTTTTACTAGATGAAAACATTTTCAGGGTCAAAGATCATACAATACAATAATACAAGCCTTGGAAACACAAAATACCTTGTACGTTACCTGAGAAATCTTGAGATAATTATTGTTGACACAAGAAAGGCTTTGAACTCTTGATAGTGGTAATATCTAGGGCTCATTCTTCACTAGACGAGGGATCGAGTATCAAGCTTGGCCATGCGATTCTTGGTGATTTTCGTCGCTCTATTGGGTTTGTCCCAATCTGCTCGGGTCCTTGAGATCCACGTGTTCACTGACCCTAGTTCCAATGGAATGGGCGGGTTGTCCTCGTTAGATTTGGAAATTGTTACCACGGACTTCCGATTTTGTTACGCCAGAAATTTGCAAGAGTCCGGAGACACGTATTTGCCTGGAGAAATCGACGTGTTCCATGATCAGGAGATTGGAGAGTGTCTGAATTTCGACGTTCCTGACAAAATCATTCCGAGGATCCGAGCTTTCCATCATGGAGGGGACGGTTTGCTTGTGTCATGGTACAGGATTCTCTTTGACGACGGAACCTATGTTTTGTGCGATGACCATACTAATATTGATAATGAGCAAATTCATACCATTAATTGCACACCAATGTAAGAAGCCTCCAAAAGTGTTTAGAGGGCAAAATAAATCTTGCCGTGATCTCTCGAAACTTAAAACATTGGATCCACGGAACCTCTGGACTTGGAAATTGGGAAGTCAAGTTTAACTCTCATTCGGAAAATTCAGTCAATCAAAAGATTGTGATGTATATTAATGGTTGGTATTCCAATAAAAAAATTGTTAGCTTGTATGTTTGATGCTCTTTATGCTTTGTGGGAGTGGCAACAAGTAGAGATCCTCTTTTTGAGATCAGCCTTCCTCGGCTTAGTGATCCATAGACGTGTACAACAATGCAACCCTGGGCTCGAATTGACACAGAGATCCCAGAGTGGAGATACCGGAGCAGGCCGGCCGTGAAATTTCATTGTAGGCAGCAAGGGCCGTTTAACATCAGCGACTAGTTGAAACTTGCCCAAACAAACGTATTCGTAGAAGGCAAATTTTTGAAAAACACTCAGTTTTTTGGCCATGTAGCCTCCTGTCTACGCTTTTCTTCTCTCAAGTTATCCTGAGATGTTCAATAAAGGTGATAATTCGATTTGCAGGCATTAGTTCACGCAATTATAGAATTTGGCATTGAAAATGAGTCGTGCACACATCCATTTGTACTATGATCTTTCACTTATTTGGGCAAGTATTTCACGATATTCTTCGGATTTTTGCGTTTTCACGCAAGTTCTGGCCAGTTTCAGCAATTAGCAAGGCAGACAAAATGACGACAATGGCCTCTCTATTGACCTCTATGCGAATTGACTTTCCTTTTTCAAGTAATAAATGTCAACTTGTTCTCCCAAATCAGCACTTCTGGTCATAGATATGTATAGATGCGAAATACTCACCTTTTGCCGGAATGGTTGCGTGAATCAGTCCAAATTTTCCAAGGAACATTGATGTACTATGCAAGGTTGGTTCAAGCAACACCCTGTTGGGTCTTCTGGCCAAACAAAAAGATAAGGTTTGTTGCATCTGAAATGGCTGTTTTGAATTTGTTTTCCTCCATTTGTTATATGGAATACACAAGAGGTCATCATCCACTGATGTGATTTGAGGCAGGGATAGGCAAAATGCAAATGATTTTCATGATCAACCCTATTTCAAAGACTGGAGCAAACCACCCTTGAGAGTGTGTTCAATTTGACTATGACCAGAAACATGTTTACTCCCAGTGACAAGGCTTGAGTTAAAAGAGCTTGTTGATGGTTGATTGCAACAAAGTGGTCCAGGTCAACTTCAAAAGTGGCCTACAAAATAATAGGCGGGACTGGCCCAGGATGTCGTATCTATCCATATCTGTGTTCTGGTCCTAAGATTTAGACATAGTTACCAAATTCTTAATGCCACACTTTTGGCAAAACGTTAAACATTTTTTGAAAGTATCATTTCTCCAAAATTTGCGATTTTGATAACATATTGCCACTGCAAAGAAATTTAGTCATCTTGGAAAACCCTCAGGTTTTGCCAAAGGGTGGCATTAAAACATACTTACTAGCCGGCAACTATGTCTCAATTTGCCACAAGAGGCGTTGATTTGTGGGAAACTAGAGGGCTAACAGAAAAATGACACTCTGAAAATATTTGTGACTCACCAAGCCTGCATTGTGTGTGGGATGGGATTTGACGTTGAACACGCCAATGTTACATGTTTCATGATTCACAGCCCAAACTTGAGTTGTTAGGGAGTCAGTTGCAATATTGCTCTTTCAACTGTTGCGGTCAAACAAGAGCAATGTATGATGAATCAAGTCACTTGACACCCTTGCTGCCTGATCAATGAAGTGTGTTTAAAACAAATCTCCACTGACTGTACTGGAGTGACATTTCTCTGTTAACCCTCTAGGGGAAACGAGCTGACATTGCAGATTTTGCAGAGAATATCTAATTTACCCACACATTCTTTACAAAAGCAAATAACATTCTTTGGCACATTTGCCGGTTTTTTTCTTATGGCCTTTAGTTGATTGATGGTACGTTAACAATTCACAAAATCAGTTGCCTCATTGAATGTTGTGTTTCGCCAACCCAGGAGGTTTTTTTTTTAATAGTTGGGTGCTAGGGTCGGAGGGTTGAGCCTCGCCCGGCCAACGAAGCGAGCCATCACATCATCCATTTTTCCGAGAGGCATTCTCATGTCTGATATTAGATTGGTTCTCCATCTGTGAGCATGAATTACCGTCTTAAAGTTTCATTGAGAAAGGTCGGGGAGGAGAATCGACCCAGGGACCTCTCACACTGAAGGAAACTGAGTCATCCACCACACCACGTCTCCTCCCGTTGGCCATCTCCATTTATGTATCATACCTCAATTTTTAATTTCAAAAAAATATATCTGTTACTTTTGAGCTTAAAATTTCCACTTGCTTCCCCCAGCATAAGCACAAACCTCTTCTACAACAATTTGGTTCCATGCTTTGATCAACTTGGCTCCGCTTCTCCCCTGCATGTGTTACTGTCATTGGCGAACTAATTAGGGCATGGATAAACAATAAATCACTTAAAAAATCCAATCTTTATTTGAAATGTAATTGTAATTGAAATAACAATTAATAATAATAATATGTTTATTGCGACTCAAGGTCATGTCAGGTTGTCAGTTCCCGTCTTTGGTGGAGTTGGGCAGGAACCCGGACGAAGGTGCGTGACCGCCAATATTCCGAAGGGATGTCGGGCCAAGGACAATAGGGTGTTGTCAAGTCTTTGACCGGAAAGGACAGCATATGTCCAGACATCACCTCCGGAAAGGTCAGGTTCCTAACACTGTTGGACACAAACCTTGCCAGCCCGATGGTGAGGGGCTCGGTTTCGCATATGAAATGCGTCCATGCATTATTGGCAAATTGGGGCACGCAGAGGTATCTTTTGAGGAATTTGGTGAAGGTGGCATCGGCGGAATTGAGGGCGGATTGGGCGGAGTTGGGAAGCCAGAGGTGCAGGACGTAGAGGAAGATGGGGGTGATGTAAGTCTGAAAGAGTTGAAGAACTATTGGCAAAGGAAGATTCTTGATAGGAAGTTTATTGGATATGTATCCGATCCTGGCCCTGGCCTTGGTTATTACGATGTTGAGGTGTTTAGTTAAGGAGAGTTGGGTGATGAAGGTGAAACCGACATAGTTAAAAAACTTGACGATTTCAATCGGACTATTGTTGATGTGGAAGGAGGTGGGAGGCAGACGAACTTTATGGAAAACCATGGCCTTTGTCTTGATGGTGTTGACTTGAAGGCCGTTCTCTTGGCAATAACCGTGGAGAGCATTGATGGCATTTTGCAATTCCACGGCTGAATCAGCCAAGAGAACCAGGTCGTCTGCATATTGTAGATATTGTATTCTATTGTTGTTAATGATGGGGCCTTGGTGAGAAAGGGCTTCGGGCAGGTCGGATACCTAGATAGAATATATGTAGATAGAATTACATAATGCCAATCACATTTTCAAAAAATCATGGTAGTAAGTAATTGGATAAAAACACAGCAATTACAATTGTACCACATTGTATATTTAAACCAATGTAATTGACATTTTTCAATCACAATTTACGATTACACTTTCACACACGTAAGAAATTCTGGGATTAAACGTTTCGCAGATTTTCCCCCATCTTTCCAATATTTTTTCGGTATGTACACCGAAGCACCAAAGTTCACAAGTTTTTGATGCCTCTCACACATGTTGCACTTAAAAAGAAAGGTGTTCCAATTGGGTATGCAAAAATAAGCTTGAAATACAATTCAATATTATTCAATTACTTTTTGAAAGTAATTGTAATTTCAATTAATTACATTTGAAAATAAAGTAATTGTATTGAAATACGTAAGAAACCAAAGTAATAGTTTTTGTAGTTTATTGTTTTAAAATGAATTGACGAAGGCCTGTTATTAATGGGGTATGTGATGTTAAGTGAGTTATGAAACGACGACCAAGTTTCAATTTTGAACGTACACTCTGTAGAGTTCTGCAAAGAAAGCTCTGTGACAAGAAGCACTGAATTTTTGGAGAGGGAGGCTAAGGATGAGAATCGTGATATCCAAAAGGATTAATTCAATTGCGTGCTATTGGAAACCCATCCTTGCTGCATAAATTAGACTACTTATTTCAATTTTCAGCTGTCGAATGACGAATGTTGAATGACGGAGGGAAAAATTATGTCTTCTCAAACTTATGCACTGAGGAGAGCATAGAATGAATGAATTCGCCCTTTTGTGGTAAAACAATTACCAGAAAAGGGGCTGATTCATTCATTCTCGGTAAGATTTGCACTGAACTTTGAGTAAGCAAAAATTCTGCCTACGAC
>CM021314.1:2069851-2082544 GCA_010645155.1 Tigriopus japonicus
TGGTGAAATAGGGTGTGCTTTTTTTCAATATTTCATTGGTCAAGCATCAAGGTGTGAAGGTACGATAGACAACAATTTTGGCTAAATCCAAGCGTTAACGCCCAAGGCAAGAAGACGAGGCCATCTTTTAGTGTTTGATTATTCTGTCTTTACCATCATACATTCAATTTCATGAACAAAATAGAGGCTAAAAAATGAATAAACCCTTGGCTTCGAGGCTCATTGCTGGTTCCTAACTGACGCATATGTAACCTCCATTTTTGTACACTGCGGTGAACGGCCGCTTCTTCCCCTTTCAACCTCGGTCTCTTTTGAGGCAAGTAGTTTTCCTCGAGCTTGCGCTAACCGAGAATCAGCGCGTCATTCGCCGTTGGGTCATGAAGGGCACGAGTGTTTTCGTTTGCCTTTGACTGACGCAAGTCGTTGCGTAAATCACCAAAATCACCATGTCCCCAGCTACTTCCGTGCATCTCAAACCAAGAAGACGAACACGAGCACAAGGAGGAACTGAAATGAAGAGTCTCAGTTTCCGAAAAGTCACAAAACCTCATGATGAAGGATCAGTTGCAAATGAGGATTCCGAGTGGGAAGATTCTCTCTCTTCTAGGTTTTTATTGGTTCCATTGCGTGATCTCATTGTGAAGCTGACGATGAAATAAACTCAAACATTTTTTAAGAGTGCGTGTTGTTGCCAGTGCAGTCGAGTTCATGCGAAGCAAGGTAAGCGGACAGAAGATCTAATTCAATTGGAGTTAAATATGTAGGTTCAAGTTGAAGGTACGGAAGATGGGCAGTTTTTTTAGCTCTTATCCATTAAGAATCGTGCATAAGATTTTCGCACCACCCATCATCTTCTGTTGTGCATAGGTTGAACGATCTAAGATAAGAGTTCTTGCCCCTCACCTTTGTGGACAAGAGGCTTATTTTTCACTTCTCTCATGGTGGTCAAAAAACAGTCCTTGTAAAATAAGCCAAGTCCTTTTTAACCCACCTCGAATGGCCTCTTCGAAGTCAGAGATTTGACTCCCTTCAATCTAAAAGATCAAGAAAGATATCATCACAAATCTAATCGCTAATAAGGAAAAACATGCTCGGTCAGTCGATCCCACATATCAATGATTTATTCTAAATGAGTGATTAAGTCAAAAGCCTTGAAAAAAAAACATTGTTTATGAATTGAGGATTAACACGGTAAATCTCTACTGTTTATGAACCTACTCAAAAAACCGCCCAATAGCATGGCAATATGCAGTTGAATAGCTATCAGTTAATAAGCACAGAAAGTATTCAGGGTACATATTTGATCAGGCCTTCTGATGCACTTCTTAATGGAATAGCTCTCGCTTTCACCAATAGATGGACAAAAGAAAGAAAAGAGAGAGAGCCAAAACGCAAGGTAGGCCTATTATCAATTTGCATTAATTTGCCATATTTTCATCATAACTTTGGCAAACTGATCCAGTTGACTTTGAGGAGTAGCAGCATTCATCGCCCATAAAGCACTGGCATTCCACGATCAGAAGAAAAAACCGCCAATCCGTGCCAAAAAGGGTGGGATCTCTCAGAGAAACCAATGCGAACACATCTATACAAAGATCAAACCCAACGATCTTGGCTTTGACGACTTTGGTATTCAAATCTGGCAATTCGTGAGGGACGAA
Source organism: Tigriopus japonicus (assembly GCA_010645155.1). Classification (NCBI taxonomy): domain Eukaryota; kingdom Metazoa; phylum Arthropoda; class Copepoda; order Harpacticoida; family Harpacticidae; genus Tigriopus; species Tigriopus japonicus. The sequence goes on from CM021314.1 coordinate 2,071,513, forward strand.
AATGAAGGGCCCAAATTAGAAAATTCTCTAAAATCAACATAAACATTCATTAGATTGCTGAATAACATGATGTTTGGTAAACCATGTTATGAAAACATTTACTTCATTTGCAAGAATTTTTGGAACTTGACCCCTTTTTTAAATATTTTTAAGTCGCTTAAATCGTCAAAATCCATGAAATTCCAACCTCTTTGGTTAAATCTTAGATATGGCAGGTTGAAAATAAGTAATGACATCTCAATAATTCAAGAGCCGACAAAAATATCAAAAATGCCATTGAAATTGAAATACCCAAATAACCCCTTCCGCTTCCATTAACCACAACCATTTTCGATATCCAAAAGTATAACAACCTTCCAACATCACCCGAAAAGTGCCTATTTTCAATGTCATAGCTTCATTGGCATAGCGTACGTCATGTGTAGGCTTAAAAACCGACAGCGAACGTGTTTTCACTTTCAAATCCCCGTTAGTTAGATCACCCAATCTTCAATTCTCATCCTCGTGCGAGAATTAAGAAGCTCGCTAACATGGATTTGTTAATCTGGAACGGGCTTCTTGGACAATAAAACGACAGACTCATTAGTCAAATGTCAACTAAAACGATTTTGCATAACTCTGCTTGAATGTTTCCGCAAATGCATGCCTCTTTATACTTCCTCGTTAGTCAAACAGTTAATTAGTCAGAGGCTTTCCATGAACAAACTACTCGATGTTTTTTCATTGAACGGTTGGTTGTCGTTATCTCCGTTCAATCTGGAGAGTTATCCAAGATAGTAGAGAGGTTGTTAGTGAAACATATTTTTTGTGTGTCCTAATCCGTGATGTGATGCTCAATTGGTAGTTATGTATGAGTGCCCAGTTCCTCGTCACGTTTGCATGAATATTCAATAGGCCACCCTTTAAGAGTGTGTTTGTCAACTCCAATCAGGCACGACATCCATAATTTTGATAAATCATTTCGCTTCACTCTGTTTGTCTGAATAACAATAAATAGACAGGAATGTGAAGTACTTAGAGTAATGGGAAACAGATGGTATAACCAAAACCATTGGCTAACCAGATCATCGCCACTCAAGCTCAGAAAAGTAAACAAGGCCACTTCCGAAAAATCAACAATGGTTCAAAAGTGATTGGAAATCTGGCATATTCTGAATCCTATTACCCAAACCAAATCTGGTTTTGATCTAGTAGTATGTGAGTTTACAGCAATTTGAGATGTCAGGTCTGACCACTAGCCAAGGAACAAATAGGAATTAGTATTTAGATTCGGGTGGAGCACTTTTCCTCATGTCCGGGATTTCATTCAGACAGGAAAGGTCACCGACTAATTTGGCTTATATGTCAAACCATGGGCCAGGTATTGTACATACATAGACGAGCCAAGGTGGTCGTGTTTTTGGGGTAAAGCTATATCCAGTCCATGTTGGATATGCAAGACTTTATCAAGATTTTGCTTTTGAGCCCGAGCGAGTTGTAAAAACATAGGACATCTCTCTTAGGTACTGCACTGTACCTATGGAAGTAGCTCCTGGCTTGATTTATTTTCATTGACTCCGTCCTCGGGATCTCCGTTCGTTTGTTCAAGGAACGTGTAGATGACTGGATTTGTACCGTGTGGCCAGGAAAAGCAGAACATACAGTCAGGAGCAAAAGTATTTGTAACGTGACGAGAAAACCAGAAAATCCTTTATATCCAATTAAATACTATGCTAAGAAGTTTGTATGAATGTAATCTTTTTTTCCGATTAAGAATAATACCAGTTTCCCGCAATTGTTTTATAAAAATGTCTGAAACTAACTTTTAATTATTAAAAATAAAATTTTAGATAGTGCAAAAGTATTTGTAACGCGCAAAAAAGTTAACAAAATAGTTTTATAAACAAATTTTTCATCAGAAAAAATTGATCGAAAGATGTAGAACATTCTGGAAAGCCGGAGAAAAGTCATTTAGTCTCCTTTTTTCCAAGATTTTCTAGATCTTTCTTGGATCTTATAAATTTTACGGAATTGAACAATTGCTTCACAGTCAGCCAACCATGACCAAGGTCAAGGAGCTCGACAAGGACTTGAAGTTGAAGATAGTAAGTCTTCATCATGGAGGCAAGGGCTACAGAGCCATTTCGAAGCTTCTGGACATCCCGATTTCAACGATTCAGTACGTCGTGAAGAAGGCACAAAAGAACGGAACGGTTGAGAACCTCCCAAGATCCGGTCGTCCAAGGAAACTGTCAACCAGACTTGAGAGGAAGATTGTCAGAGAGGTCACAAATAATCCTCGAACAACGGTCAAGGACATCCGGAACAGTCTCAGTGAAAATGGATTGTCCATCTCGAGGTTTACTGTTGCTCGCTCACTTCACAAAGCAGGATTGAAGTCTTGTCACCCACGGAAGACTCTCTTGCTCAAGGATAGACACTTGAAGGCTCGCTTGGAATTTGCCAAGAAGTACCTTGACAAGACCAGTGACTTTTGGTCTAGGATTCTTAGGTCAGATGAGACAAAGGTTGAGCTTTTTGGTCACAACGATGTTCAAAGGATTTGGCGACGTAAAGGAGAAGCGTTTCATCCAAAAAACACCATCCCTACGGTCAAGCACGGTGGAGGATCGATCATGTTATGGGGCTCCTTTTCCGCCAAAGGCACCGGTAACCTCGTGAGAATTCATGGGACAATGAAAAAAGAAGACTATCGGGATATCTTGGCTGAGAATCTCCAGAGTTCAGCGCGGAAACTTCGGCTTGGTCGACAGTTCGTCTTCCAGCACGACAACGACCCTAAGCACAACAGCATTTTGGTCAAGAAATGGTTGAAGGACAATCGGATTAAGGTCTTGGACTGGCCCTCCATGAATCCGGACCTTAATCCAATTGAAAACCTTTGGAGAGAATTAAAAGTCCGTATCCGTGCAAGACGTCCAAAGACAATTGACAAACTGGAGCAAATCTGTTATGAAGAATGGGCTAACATTCCTTCAGATGTATGTAAAAATCTTGTAAATGATTATAAAAAACATCTCTTAAGTGTAATTCAGCAAAAAGGGCATTCAATAAACTATTGACAAAATGTTACGAATACTTCTGCTCTTGGTTTAAAACATGTTCTGAGCAGTTTTTTAACCAAAATCTTGTAAATTTTTAAAAAGAAAAGTATCATAGCTTTTAAATGATAAAAGAATAACTAAGGAGCAAAATGGTTCTTAAATGTATTTTTCAAAAATCGAGTATCATTTAAAAATCAATAAAGTTTTCGAGGTTACGAATACTTTTGCTCCTGACTGTATTTCTATGGAAACCCAGCCAGGCGCCACAAAGGAGATCCTGACCATGAATAAGTGTTGTGTTTGTAGCTCGTAAATCTGCCATTCAGTCAACATGAGCAAGAATACGGAATATATCTAAAAATCTGGTAGAGCTTGCGCTTCCAGGAACCAACACCATATCCCAAAAGTTCAGTCACCTTTTCAATTGAACCAAGATTTACGTTTTTAAGTCAAATGTTAGGCGTGACTGCTTCACAATCTCAAAAAAAGAAGTTGAAAATATGCCATTAAGGCTCAGATTGTATCATCGCCCTCACAATATTTGGTGTCAATTGTTTAAAGGTCAATTCAATCGAATGTTTTGTTGAATTCACCAATGAGCAGGAACTAAGATCTTAAATTTTGAGACTTACTGTATTTGAAAGCAAACACTGCGAGGCAAAGTTTTCATGCAAGATTTTCTCATTGGGGTGTCCCCAAAGCCCCTTCTCAATTCCTTATTGGAATGTTCGAACTTTGTCACGTGGTCGTTCATTATTTCTCTTTAAAAAGGGGGAAGAATTATTGTCTGCTCTTTTTTTCTTAACATCTTCACGGACCTTTTGAACAGGTTCACCTCCCTGAACAAAGCCATTAACATCAGGCTTAAACAAAAGAGATGCTGTATAGTATTCCTCATTGTCGCCGTTACTTATTTAAATAAACAATGACCACATGACAATTTAGATATTAAAGATATTCTCAGTTGCCTGCACATGTCGTCACAGTATCAAAACGGATTTGGCGAGCAAGAGCGAAGATGCGCCCTCATTCTGATTATGAATGGGATGCTAGATGTCAAGCATTGGACTTCTTCCTGCGGAGATCTGAACGCCAACGCATTCCACACGAACGGCTTCTCAGATTTCACCGCCATTTCATTTACCAACCAAAGAACTTGATTACTACCTACTCCAACAGGGTGGCCGGCCTTTTCATTCACAAGTCTATAAGCCAAAATTAGAAGACGCCAGTGGTGGATGCTGGATAAAGATGATCTCGATTTTGCAACACCGCCCTTTGTGAATATGCCATAATGTTGGACGATTCAGCGTTAATTTTGGAGAGGTTGGACTCTCAAAATTGATTGACTTGAAAGAATCAGACAAGACGTTTCGTGAACGGATTAAGTATCCTACCCAACCAACCATTCCAAGACAGTCATACCAAAACATATTGTAAATAGCTTCGGTTTGGCTTTTTATGGTGCTTGACCATATCTGACATGGGTTTCGCACTCCAGCTTCTGAAACCTTAAATGGGGACATGGCTTTAGTAAAATCGAGTCTTTGGATGACTGTGAATTGCTGTAGTCAAGACAAAGATGCTCCATTTATCCAACATATTTTTTCACATTTTGGCCATAGAAGGATAGAAAACTTATTTCATAATCTAAATTTCGGCTTCAATCATTGTTTATCAAGATTCAGTACAAGTTTAAAATGTTTCTTTCCATTGATGAAAATTTATACTAAAATAGGAACACGTTTTATTTTCTGTGTCTTGTCAATTAATTAGGTAAAGGATAATTGATACTTTCAAAGATATCATCTCTCTTCTCTCTGAAGTTGATTTGCTAGCCACTAGACTGGTTGCTCTGGTTTGAGTTGGTCGGGTCATCATCGCTCTTAAGATGAGTTGAGATTTTTTTTGGCTTTGCCATAAATCACGGGAAGCTCACAAGCTGGCTTGTGTAATAGATTCAAAGGTAAATCACGGCCGACCGGGAAAAATGGAATAGGCCCTAATTTTGGCGAACCATATCTAGATCCTGCTCACACAATACAACAATTAAATCCGATGTAGATTTATCTCCCAACGTACAGGACATGACGTAAACATATCATCATGGAGCCTAGGGCACGAACATACCGTTCGAAATGGTATAGGGAAATCGGGGAAAATACCAAATGAATTCCTCATGACATGGCACCTTCCCTGTTTATTAGTTCTGAAGAAGGCTGGCTTCTGCAGTTGACGCCGCCGAATCACGATCTTGCACTCGGAAAGTTGGGCACTCAGTGGCACAAAGGATTACCGGGAAAAGTTTCTTGTTTTGACGCACCCTGCCAAGTCACTTCACAGATTGAGAGGATTTTGCCATGCAGGTGCATCAACGGATCAATCTAAGGGCAACTTTTATGGTAAATGTACTTCAATCCGAGGGCTTCTTGGAAAGAAAGGTTATGGCGAGTAATGACTGTACATAAATATTAAACACCGTGGGCTTCAGATCCAGAGTTTTAATATCCTGTTTATCTACCATAACTTACTGCCAGGCAAGTGAAACAGATGTCAATATCAAGGTCGAGAATGGAGAACTAAAATGCATATGGAATAAAGATTCGCAGATTTCCAATCTCCGATGTTTGACAAGATCAAGGTAATGTTGCGTATAAAAGTGAGAAACTGCAATAGAGTGAAGTCTTTTCATGGCTTGTTTTTTTCCTGACTGTAAAAAAGGGAAGAATATTCAAAATCAATTAAGTATTTGTACAAAAAATACCACCAAACTGGGCTTAAAACTGGACGCTTCCGTCTGATGAAGTCGAGTGAACTTCAATAATGAAAGAAAATTGCGCACAAAAAACACGATCTGTCGAATGGGCGTGACAGAGCATGTTCCGGAACTGATTATTTCCAACTTTAATGACTTTCGTCAAAAACAAACGGGTACTTCTGGAAAACGAATGGTTACTGACATCCATCCACTTAATCTTCGTTTGCAAACACGAACCAAGCAACGAGTCAAAGACTTAATTCAATAATTATGGCTCTTGTATAGATTTAAATGATACATATGTGCCTCTTTTTGTTAAAAACAATCGATATAGATGAATACTAGCTGGGATAGAGGTGTAGGTGATGAAAAAACGAATAAAACGAAAAACCAAACATTTGTGTTCGAGTTTGTTTAATAACTAGGTTTCACATTTGACATTTGAAACTTACTTTATGGAACAGGATTGAGAAATTCTATGCCATTACTTTTGATCAAATCAGGCCAATATTCATAACCAGGCCTAGAAACTGCAAATTGAGCTTTGTACAAGCGAATCTGATCTGATGGTTATGCCTTTATGCTGAGTGTAAACAAGACTCGCCAACCTTTCCCGTGGTTTCTATGATCAACCACAGACATCAGATTCATGAAAACTGAAATTCTTCCATATTTGGTCCTTTACTATACAAGCGAATCTAGCGTTAAATGACAAATCTGTGGATACAGACAACGTTGTCTCAGTCCCACAAGAAGAGCAATGAGAGTACACGCACAGATCCACTTATGCAAAGAGACAGAATAGATTGCAAATTATGATAAAGAAGTCGTGGCAGTATGGAACATGAGCAGAACTTAATTCTCTTCTCCTGCCACCTTGACTTTTTAAGGTGCTTAAGAATTAAGATTTGGGGGATAAAAACCCAGACTAAAGGAACGAGTTTCTCAGTTCTCTTTTCGTTTGGTTTCCAGAAATTTGAGAAAACCTTTAAATCACTTCCTTGTTTTGGAACATTTCCAAATTCCGACATGTTCAGTGCCAGAATTGTTACGAATCAATCCATCTTAATTCGGGTTAACAACCTTAGCGATGATAAACTGTCCTGAAACACCAATACGTAGCAGCAGATAGAAGAGGAAAAGAAGCTTAATCGAACCTTGATGTCTTCTTCCTTACGAGTGGTGATTTTCTAAAAGTCTGGTCCCATTGCCAATGAACAGGATGAACTTGGATGCACATTGATGACTTTGGTACTGTGCATACTCTGTGTACACTTAAGTATGAGCAGGCTATGATGATGTGACGTGAAGTTTGGAGGAAAGAGAAGGACCCCCGGGTTCACGCCAGAACTTGACACTCCATCCTTCAAGCCAACCAAGAACGTCAAATCTGGAGTGTGCCTATTTTTCTTTGCGCATTACAAGCAAAGCCTTGACAGACAAGTTCAACAACTGCAAGGCAAGGAAAGTTCATCCCAGTTATGTAATTATCCTGACTTTGAGGGAGATAAATTTGGCATTGGCTTTAAATGAATAAATCCAAATAAATCCAAACTATTGGGATGGCCCTTGGTTATAAATGAACGAACACAATAGCATTTGAGAGAAATTGAATTGGGAGCTTTAAAAGTCAAAATTTGACACAAACGAAGATAAGGGAATTAGAATCTATTATTCTAATATTATATTATTAGATTATTTTGTCAAGGAGGTAATTCTAATATTGTCTGATAAATCAAGTACGATTTTGCCTGACTTGATAGCATGTTTTCACTTTTTTTGAGGGCTTTGAGATTTGCAAAAACTTACTGATCAAGTCAGGCAAAATCGTATTTGATTTATCAGACAATATTAGTATTACCTCCTTGACAAAATAATCCCTAAATTTTCTTTGTAGCACATGTTCAAAACGAAATTACGGCCTTTTCTAATTCAAAATAATCCCTTGTACGTCGCAAAGAAGTTCATTTTCGTTTGTTTAATCTAAGTTACTATTGCAAAGGTTCAAATGACATGGGATCTTCCTTTATCTCCGAAACTTCATTGGTTATTCGCAGAAAAGTCCCTTTTCATGTCATTTCCCATTTGATTGATCCGCAACGTGATCGTTTTGTTTCTTTTGAAACACCCTGCATTTGTCAAACATATTACTTTTTTTCGGATATGTGTGTAGAAGACGAAAACTTGGACGCTCTTTTTATCCACGAATTCGTCACGTCTACTCGATTGAAACTTGTCGGAATAATTTCACATGACCCTTGCAAAACTCCCACGTTCATTAACCACCACGTGCCTTCTTTTGACCATGTCGAATGAATTGACAAAGGTCTGAACAATGTCCGATTCGTCAGCTCAATCAGCGAATTCAATTAGGCAGACAAGTGCATCCATCTCAAAGCACCTGCATGCATTGAATCATAGATCCAAGATAAGGCGAGCAAACGCAGAGCCTGAAAGAAACTCCCTTCCTTGCTCATTGAAGCGTTACAGAATCGCTTCGCGAGTCGAATTTTCTGCACAGCACCATTGAATGCATTGCATATGGGCCCTGATTCTTATGATCGTTCTGTCTAACAACCACCTCAAAACAGATCCTTGACAATGTCGTTTTCAATTTCCAGAATGCTGGAATTTACTTCCGTCTTTTTCTCAAACAACTGATGAAGAATGACGATCCCATCAATGGTCCCCCAAATGAACGGTAGTCACTCATCTCTCGTTGAGATCAAAATGATCAGCAGGACTTGTGTCGTGAAGACAGTCCAATTTGTGGATGTCGGCAACAAGCCAACTGAATTAAGCCTCTCTTTCTCTCTCTCAATTGAACGATTAAATCATCTTTTTTCTCGAGAAGATGCCAAAAATTATCCAATCAAAGCTATTCAGACAAGAACGGCCTTGGCCGTGGAATGGCGATGAAAAATGGTTCTTTCCCATAAAAACCTATTATCAGTTCTTCTTCGTCTCCTCACTCGTTTGGGCCAAGATGACACTTGACAAATCCACGTCCTTCCCTCTTCATAACAAAAGACAAACGTTTAAAAGTACTTGTTCTTTTCATGCCTGATGTGCCTACTTTTCGTTCTCTCAAGTTCGGAAAAGAAAGTGTGAGAACGCTTGATTGATCTTAGTTGGATCTTTGATTGGGCGCAATTCGAGTATGAGCAATGAGCAGAACTCATTGATCGTGATGTCTTGGTTTTCGGAGCTCATGAGAGATGAAATGTCATGAGCGAATTAAGACATGCACATTTGCTCGAACCGCTTTGGGGTTTTGATACACTTTCTACACAGTTCGAAGATATGCTAATTCAAGTCTTACAAAGGTACAAGAGGCTACTAGGAATATTAAATTCAAAGGATTCTCTGGGTGGCCTAGAGAAACAATTCTGAGCGACAAAAATCCTCCAGATTCTGGCTGAGCTCGCAAACGGATCTCAATTGAGGTTGTGGAGAGAAAACTCTTTCTGGTTGAGAGGGTCTTCCTGTTAGTTTGCCTTGGTTTGCGAGATGAAATTATTGACACGCGCAGGAAATGATGCTTAGCCAAGTTCAAGTCGAACATAAATGACTGTAAGCATGGTTGTTCACTAAAACCTAAAGAAAGACATTAGCTATCCAGCCTCTTAAACCACACCACAACAATGAGCAAACGTGGCTGTTTGAACCAGGAACACTTGTTTGTGTCAGGTGTGAGTGGAAGAAATCAACAGTGATGCCACTGATTTATGAACGAACCTACCTGCTAAACACCTAATTGACACTTTGAGGAAATCCTAAAAGGCAGTGGCAAAGAAGATTCAAGGGGTTTCCTGAAGTTGGGAGTCAAAATTTGAACAAGTTTTTCAAGTTCTTTTTCTGCTTCATTCCTCACTCTTGATTCTTCAAAAAAACAAGGACAATGAAGAATCTGATCTGAAATTGGTTCAAACACCAAGGAGAATACTGTTATTTACCCTGCTGTTCTCAGATCTCCCCTCCGCACGACATTTCAATCACAAGTTATTTTCTAGCCCAACCCTGACGACGTGTTTAGTGTTTTCCATGGCAGTATTCTGGAGTTCAAAAATTCTTGCAGATGTCACATTGAACTGCAGTCCCCATTTTGGAGCGTGAATACTTTCATTACCAAGCTCTTGATGCTTCACCGAGCAAAGAGTCAATAAAAGAAACGACTTCACGACTTATCTTTGTTTTAATGCCGGCCATTTTACAATCAAGGTGTCACCTTTAGTCAAACTGGGAGCTAGTTTTTTTGCACAATATTTACAGGGTCATGTTGGTTTGGCGAAGTCGTGCATTGACTGACAAACCCACCCCATTGGTCTTCGTAATTGTTTGTCGTTGTGATAAAAAGTGTCGTTTCTCTCATTCTACATCATGAACAACGAAGATAATCGTGATCGAGCTTGTTGCTCCATCCATTATGTGCCCATTGAACATATGACTGCTTTGGCAGATAATCAGAGTAATCTCAGTTGCTGTAGTCCTCAATTGAGTTAAGAGGATTCCGAATTTGCAACAGGCTTGCAAATGTTATGTTCGACTTGCTTCAAGTTTGGACTCTATGTACATAAAGCCTTGAAAGTAACCTTTTGTCATTTGTTCAATATGGAGGAAAATGGAGATGGATTACTTAGCCTGTCTTCTGGCGATCAGTCACCAACACTCGGAACTATGAACCCATGACCGGATGAAAGCAGCGTGAACTGTCTGACAAGATAGTTTGGTCATGGAATTCAGATTCTGGTGTGCCTTGAGAGTGTTGGCAAATGCACATGCATTCATAGAGCTAGAGGGGTGTGTTGTTCGCCATTTGCCAGCTTGCTAATACGCTAGTGTCGTCAAATCGACTAAATAGCTTCCTGTAGCAATGAAGGGCATCACAAGCGAGAATTTCCTCCCAAGATAGACAGGAAATTCAAATTTCGGAGTTTTCTTCCACCACTTACACTAGCTTATCGCATCTCAGACTTCAATCTGGCCTTCCACTCGTACAAACTAACTTGGCACCATTCTGGAAGGGTGGCTTCCACAACCGATACTCGCCCCATATCCAGAAAACTCTTTCAATGTCTTGTGGCCAAGTGACAACGACACTTAATACCACCCGATTGGTATCTTTTCAAAACAGTTTTTACGGCAAGGAAAAACTTAGAGGCACTTTTTGCCCTCCCCCACGGGTTTCAAAGAGATTTGAGACGCTGGACAAGTGAGACGGGCAATAATA
>CM021314.1:2088373-2105875 GCA_010645155.1 Tigriopus japonicus
AACTCAATTTTCAGTGTTATCTATTTAGGACTTAACAAGAGGATTGTTTTTCACAACATATTGCTAAAAATGAAATTTATGAAAAGAGTAGGCAAATGACAATCCTATGCCAGAAACATTAGCTACAAGCCAATGATCCTATCAATAGCTTATAAAATGGATTAATCACAATGTCCCTATTCAATCATTTGCATTAACATGCCATTACCTGTTTTTAGGTTTAAACCCCAAATTCAATCTTTCTGAGAGTGTTGCTCCCAAAATATCATCCATGAAATTATAGCAAGCCAGAAAAAGGGAAACCCAACTTTTGGATTGGTCTTTGTCGAAAGTGAGCATTGTTGGCCAGTTGGTTATACAATCCAAATTCGAGGAGATTTGATCTAAGTTTATTATTTCAAGTTCCGTTTGTGGATACACGCCACACAGTCATGATAATGTACACATAGCCAACTTTCATTTATTGCTCCAAGCACAGAAGACCGCATGCAATTGCTCTAGTACAAACCCAAAACCCGCAAGTCAAAGATAGACCGTCCTTCAGCTGAAAATTAAGTGAGCTGAGGTGTTTGAGTTTCCACAATTGACTGCACTGGTAAAGTGGAGCCTAGTATGTAGTGTTGAACAAGCTGAAAGAGGGTGCGAGGGGGATGAAGAATTTTAAATTGATGCTTAAATTATACTAATGGTCGGGGAGTAGTGCTTAAATGAGGGGCCAAATATGGTTTTGATATCAAGGTTGGAGCCCGGTTACATCACCCTAGTTTTGCCGTTTCAACCCATCAAACACTTCCACACCCAAACATGTCCAGGTTTTCCTCACTTTCCATTACATCCGTCCCTCTCTTGCTCTCTGGGCATGAACTAGAGAAGGGTAATGGATTTTCGGCCCTTTCAGAATGTTCTTCGTGATTGTGCGGAAATCTCACAACTTACATACATGCTCAATTATCAACACCTGATCTGTATGCTGCTACCCGCGGACCGAAAAGGAATATTTTGAAATTGGCTTCCGGTCCGAATTTGGCAACACTTACCATTCCATTTCCACAACAAACGCAATCTGCTTGTGGAATTTCTCCATTGGATTCGTGTTGTCAAATTCATGTTCGAAATGCTTGATAAGTTAAATGCGAATGGTAGGATTGGCAAGAAGACGTTAGAAGTTCAAAGAGGTCGACACCAAGTGATTTTGTAACGCCATTGTTGATTGTCGTCTTGGTGGATCAAGATCTGGGTTCTTGCCAACATCACAAGAAATTTGTTTAAGAGCTGCAGCCAAATCTCTAGCGGTTTTATTCGTGTATTCACTAACTTCAGACACATCTTCGGCTCCTGGGAGGTACTACCCTCTTTGGGAGGAAGATTAATACGTTAAGGGCCATGGTTCCCACACGTCCCAACTATTAAATATTGATCTTTTAATATAATTTGCAAAAGGCATTCAAGAAAGGAGGAACTAAAATGTTGAGAAACTCATGCCCGAGAAACTCAACTGGGTCAGATACCAGACTATTGGTGTCAAGAAACCAGACATGGTTCATATCAAATTGCCAAAGACAAGATTAAAGAGCCCTCTCACAATAACCACACGTCTGACATGAATTTTACATTATCTATTCACCTCGTTCATACGGAAAAGTGGTAGAAAGAGAAACCATCAGGAAACTGAGTTGATTAAATAGTTGAAACTCAGGTTAATGGGCAGTTCATGTGTAAACATGATTCAGCATCTTATTTTGACTTTTCACGAATTCAATCTTACAATTTTTATGGCCATTCCTTGTTCCATTTATTACCCTGACAGGGTGCCGAGCTTCAAACTTCGGGTGCCATTTTTAAGGAGGGCGGAATGCGGATAAAAGACCATCCGGAAACTCTAAAACTTCGGCTCTGGTTTCTAACAAAGGGAAAAAAGGATATGATAATTAATGACGAAGACAGGTCCATCATGACTTGATTGAAAACGAAACACCCATGAATTCTCTGGGAGATTTTGCTTATTCATGGCAAGTGCAATAACGCCCAGCAAGGGCTCCCTTCCTTAAGTAGACAGCTTGTCTTGAGCGGACAGCGCGGGTTTCCCCATCTCTCACCTTGAGGTCTCTTGTCCTCATATCCTAGTTCTACTTGTTATGGGCCACTTTTCTAGTTGTTTATCAAACAAAGTGACTCTCAGAACCCCATGAGATCCCAAAGTGGAATGTTAACTAAGGTAAATCAGAGATCACTTAATGTTCGTTTAGGCATCCTTTGATATTCCGGTTAGAGTTTAATTCAGATTCAGATCACAAGGAACATAGGCACGCTCATATGTCCGAGAAAGATCATTTCACTCAGCTTTGTTTGTTTTCGTCTGACTGACACTTGGAGCGGATCTCAGCTTGATATCATGTCGGTTTTGGGATAGTTTCACTCATGGTTTGGGTCGGAGTCGGCATGCTTAACACTGCTCAAACCATTGCTGAGTTTTCGTTCTCATTTTCCTCAGATTTTAATACTTATCTGTTTGAGTAAGATTATACGTTTTCCTGGATGATTGAGAGGCCTTGAGTGCATTGTTACGCCCCTACTAGATACTTTTTCAAAGATATGAGATCACCGATCCGTTAGAATCGTTGCTTGAAAAGGCTAGCTGATTGTAAATCAGAATGACAGAGCATCAGTTTCCCTTCTGAAATTTGATTCAAATATGCGACAGTATTTTGAGGCAAATCTAACTTCAAATCAGCCCATTGCTATTCAATGAAAAGCTTACAATATCATTCTTAACATTCAATTAATCGATAACTGGCAAGTCAATGAGCAAGGACTGGGTGGCTATCTTGTTGAATTTTGGGTGTGGGTTTGACCCACCTACAAATTGGTTAGTTGGTGTTTGTCAAGAGTATGTTTTAGGAAGCTCTACTCTGAAGACAAACCCAAGATGTGGAACGCCCAATTTTAAAAGGCAATAAAGCAGATGTGTTGGCTCTTCGACTGGCTACCTTTGTTATCTTTGTTGTGGCTGATTTACGGCGTCCATTCTTTGCTCATCATTACTTGAAGCTCTTCATTTCCACCTCAACTCTTTTTGGCAAGTTTCAAACTCAATTTGAATTATCTTAAACTACCTCTCGATAGGCATAGCGATTTTCAAAGCAAATAGGTACCGTAAGTCAAGGTTGGTCGGTAGGATTTTCCTCCAAGGAATAAAGGAGATAAACAGGATTTTCCTACTTTTTCAAGTCTTTTTCATTATTTCTCGATATGACTTCTTTCTTTCTGTCACTTTCCTCCATCCATTGTGTATGAACTTTTCTGACCCAAATAATCTTCAATTGGGAAGATTACTAAAACTTCATCATGTCTTATCAAGTGCCGTCATAGAAAAGTGCCAATAGATAAAAGAGCTTAAATTTTTATGCCTTGTTTACCCTAGAGCTTTACCCCATGAAATGTCGTCGTCTTTTTCTTTGGTGACTAAATTTTTTACTCCCAGGATTTCGGTTGCATTAATCAAAACAACCATATTCTAATTCATGGAACATTCATTTCTTAGAAACTAAAATAATTTGTTGTTGACTAGCTTTTTTAAGAAACTCTCTTAGCACAAACATTTAAGGGTTTCACACAAGTTTGAGGAAAGTTCAACAGAAAACAGGAATTACATATGTAGGTTTTAGACCTGAATTTTTCACGTTAAAGCCAAATTTGAATGCCCAAATACCAACCTAAGGCAAGTTTCCAAAGCTCGATGAAAAGCTTTGGATAGAAAATAATTCAAAACATAGTTTTCAATTTCTTGCGGTTTAACTCGTACTAGATAAATTTATCAGTGTTCATACTTAGACAACATAAGTCCTTAAAGTTGTCAGATTCCAAGAACCGCGAGACATTCGAGAATTATTTTGGCCACATTGTTTAATTAAGGTACTAATTTTGTTCAGATTCTTTTCGGGGATGTCAAAAGTTATTAAAACATATCAAAATTGGCTTTGTTGTGTTTATCCACTGATCTATCCCGTTTTCTTCACATTTATCCTAAAAACCCTGAAAAGGGATAAAATCGGAAAAATGATCCTCCCAAACCAACCCTGACTGTAAGGGTATTGGTGTTTAAAAGTTAATCTTTGAGATTCGGCTTTTTAGGATATTGGTACTTTCAGATAAAAATGACTAAACGGATCAATTGACTGAACAAAATAAGGTAAACCAATCAAATGCAAGTGCGGGATGGATCAGATCGGAAGATATTCCAGGGTTTCCAAATGTGGTTGCCAAAAAATGGTCTAGAAACTGACATTCTAAGAGCTTGGAGGTGGCAAATGTGAAGCAATGCCCACCCAATCTAGATTGTAATCATTAGAGGCCGGATTTTTAGGTGTAGTTTTAGAATACACTAAATCTTACTGGAAAGTCGTCAAAAATGCGATCAGATACTTTAGCATACAACATTTCTAAAAAATAAAAGAATATTTTTCAAGGCATGGTTGTTCATTTCATTGCTTTGAAATCGAGGACATTGGCTCTGACTCAATTTAGGTCATTACACGATAAAATACAGTATATGAGAACAACGCGCTTTAGTCAATTAAACAAAATTGCGTTTTGTTTGATGGATGTCTCTTTTTCAATTTGAAAATTGCATGCGAATCCGATTTTGAATAACCTCTTGAATGGGTGTGACCAGAGTAATTGTCAGTGGTGAAGCCAAACTACTGCGTAATTATTTGAGAACAAGGCTCGGAAAGTCGGCCATTTATACTCTCAAGACATTCGTTGTCTACTCACCCACCACATGTGCAAGTAACGTCCACGAGAATGAGAGGCAAAGATTGAGATGAACTTGGGAAATATTTATCGTACCTATTTTTACCCATCTTGTAGACCATGCATTCAAATCCAAGAGGATATTCTTGGCTCCAAGTGTCGCATGAAGAGCAATGCACCATGAGGTTCTTTTGAGCCCAAAGATTTGACTAAACACAATAGATGAAGAATGCCATTCCGACACTCAAACAAAATGGAACCATCAACAAAGAAATCGTGACCATTTTCAAACTTATTTCCCACTGATCAAAATCCAAAAAACTCGTCTTTCCCTCATCTAAATTGAGCTCATTATGGTTGGCTTACAAATTCAGCTTCTAAATTTTGATTCCTGACAATTTCACTCGATCATAATCGTAATTAATTGTTGTTAGCCAGCCATTTTTGGCAGTGGTGCACTTCCCGTTTTTTCGAAGGCATTTGGGTTTCTTCCTGAACATGATATGAGAATAAAGCAACAAATAAGTGGAGTAGAAAGAGCCATGAAGCAACAATTGTTCAATGCCTAAGAAGTTGGCAAAAGACACCCTTCAATAGATTGATGGATGGTCCGTTGGTTGGGGTATTAGCTTCAAGCGAGCTCAGAAGCAACATTCACTTCCCAATTCCCATCCACCATTATGTCCACTACTCACTTTCAATGACAAAGTACACGATTCACTGGAGGATCTGCCTGGAATATTAATCTGAAAAGCTTTATTCAGCTGCGTATTTAGGCACTCGATTCAATCTGAGCGAGAGAAGAAAGATATTTGGGCTGCAGTTTCTCTCTGGAGCCATTAAAAGTGGTCAGATTGCTGGGTTAAGCACTCAATGGATCGAGGCCCATTCAGCATAAATTGTGCCCTCAAAGAAGACAATCTACTCTGGGAAGGAGCAATGAGAACATAATTCATAGGTTGAGACATCAAGATCTGAATAAACCCATCAGATTCATCCCAACCTTCTCATCATGGTCGTCGTCGTCATAACTCATGTGGCCTAGTTCATCCATTTTTAGAATGGATTCCATTACACCGTACAATGTGTGCATTCCAAAAATAGGGGCATCTCTATTTTTTCTGAGTATGTTTCGGTTCCGCATGGTTGGGATAAAAATTGAGTATTTGTCCGTGCACGACCCTAACACTCAATTTCAGACCGAAGCATGACACACCATGAGTTTTCATCACGAGTCTACCTTCCAATGTAATCATTGAGCTTTAGTGCACTACACAATTTTTTGCATGCATCATGGCAACTTGAAAGGCAACATCCCAAACGGCTTTTGTTTCCGCTTATTGACTAGGCTTCTCCCATGTTTCCTCGTTGATTGCTCTGAAGATCCTCATAATTTCACCAAAACAACCAGGATTTGTTAAGATGAATCAAGCGGTTTTTATTTGTGATAAAGTGGTGAAGATGCATATGACAATTTGAAATTTCTAACTCATCAATTACGAACAAGTATTGGAGCACATCTTTTATTGGCATCATTATTATTGTTGTTATCAACAACATTCATGAATGTGCTTGTCGGCTTTTATTCTAGCTGTTCGTGATGAGCATCCACAATCAATCGTATGAATCTCTCGGATCTCGTGAATCTAATCTGGTGTTGCCGTAAATGGCCTTTTTTCCACGGAAGAATCGGTTGTACGTCAGCGGGCTAGAGTAACAATTGCACATCATTACATGCATGATTTCAATTTCGATTGCCTTCCAAATCAATTTGTCTAGCTACCAAAGTACAAGCAACCATGGCCACCATGGCTACTACATCGGGATTCCGCAAAACCACCCAAGAACCAGAATCAATTCAGTTCCTGGTCTTAAACGAACGGTAGGAGATGTCAAAAGTTGAGCCATATCGGTCGATAATGAGCATCCTCGCGATATGATATTATTCATGGGATCAATAAAAAAATCATTCATAATGTCGTTCACTTGGGGTTGTCTAGTCATGCAAGGAATAAACTCCCACCAGGCGATGACTCGTTGGAAAACAAGTTCAAATCGTGCCACGAATTACTATTGAAGATGTTGCTGAAAAGAAGCTTTTTGGATCTCCTCTTCAAACTTGATGGATATCTTTCCAATATAAGATTAGATTTGCGGAACACCAAATGTCACAAGGCGCTTGCTTTGTGTCTGGCAATCACGGAAAAATGGCAGGAAAATCAAGGAGCTTGAATTAGATTTCAATTTCAGATTAACAGCTCGACCAAACCCGACAACAACAACATCAACAACAACAACGAAGGATCTTCCCACGAAAAGATGAAGCATGTGATGTTGTCGAGTAATCCTTGGAGATGGGTTGCTTGAAGAAGAAAATGAATCCAGGAAATCAACACGACCAAAGGTTCAAATCAGCTGAAGAATTTTCATAAGGGATTCTGAATATTTCAATAATTAGTTAGATTCTTCTACGTATTTATTTTGCCTCTGAGGATGGTCCTTGTGAAGAATGACAAGAGATCTCGGTGCATTTCGCAGCGCCTCCCATTTTGGAGGTTTTCAAGATTTTTCTCCAGATAAGTTTCAATGACATTCTCGTTGTAATGAGTCGTTTAATGGTTGGAGTGGGCAAACATTCACTGGGTTTGGTCTGCCCATAAAACCCCATAATCGTCGGAAAAGATGAGATGATACCCGTTTTGACCGTGAAATCGCATTTATAAAACACGCTTCTCACCCAGGGGTACAATACCTACCTTTACCTACCCACTTCATAAGCTTACTACCAATGTGGGTGACTGACGGCCAAAAGTTACGAATAAACAACGTGTTTAGTCATTAGTAGAACGAGGCACGGACCAACAAAGAGAGATAACATTAAACTTGGTCGAGAAGATCTCAAAGAAAATGAAAATAAATGTCGTTGTGTGAAGGACTTGACGCAAATGGGCGTTCAAAAATTTCAGGAATGCGACGTTCCTCGTACTTTACAGTGAGCATCGGTATGGATTGGGGAGTACGCAAAGATGAAGATGATTCTAATGGCCATGGTAGTTTAACTTGACCGTTTGAAATAACCACTTAAACAAGGTGTTTTTTGGAATTTCAAATCATTAAAAAATAAGGGATAAGTATCATTATGGAAGCGTATTTTATATATTTGCGTGTCATATTTTTGCCACCTTGTGACAGACCCGATTGTGGTGAAGTCGGTAACTGATTATGGATAGATTGCTATGAGCTTTGAGAAAGAAGCCTAAAATAGAGAAAAACACATCGGAACGTAGTTGTACTATACCACCTACATGTTAAGAATTCTAATAAAAAGCTTTTGTACTCTTACTTCGATCATAATCGAACACCTTTTCCTCCCTCATTTTAGAAACAACGTACGAACTGAATCTCGAAACTAACGCACAAACAGCATAATAAAACTAGATTAATGCCAAGTCACAAAATTATTATTATTTTCGAATCACATTTCTATTTCGCCAAGAGGCATCTCCGAGTGAATAAATCAAGCCATCAATGCTAAATAATCCTTTTAGAGAGCGCTGTCTTGTTTTTGCCTAAAAACCTTTTGGTAGTACAGTACATTGATTCATCAATAATGATTCTTCTCAAATCATGGCTAAATTGATGAGTGCCGTGTACTGATGGTTAGATGCACAGTTCGTATTACCTTGAATAAACTTATTGTTTTTAGGTGTAGTTGTATAAACTTGGAACAATTTGAGCATTCATGTGTCCAAAGCATTTGATTTGGACGGACTCGCTTGTCAGCTTTTGACGATTTCGGCCCAAATGAAAAAAAGTCCCACTCCTTGTGTGTCTCTAAAATTGCATAACAAATCACGACATGGCTCTCGAGTAGTGGTCACACCGGGCTTTGAGAAAACGTGGCCATTCCTCATGGTACGAATAAGCATTTCTAATCGGATTTCCCTCGCCTGTCTGGTTCTGCACTCTTTAAGTGAGACTTTGCAAACATTTTCACTCACTTGACGAGAAATCGTGCCCTGGAAATTATTTCCTCATCTTTTGAGCGCACAGTAGCGCCGCCTACATCTTGATCATCATCATCTTCTTCTTGGTTTACTTCGTCTTGACTCTAATGTTTTGCATTGGAATCGTCTTCCTCGAGCTCATCTTCGTCTTGCCTTGATCATCAACCGGGTTGAATTGGCCTTTGGGCACTTATCTACATATGTCATCATGAGAGCATGTCATTCAACCAGGCAATTATCATTATTTCGCCAACCGATAACGGCATCATTGTACCTACATTGTGCGTAAGCCGGACTCGATCCATTAACGACGCAATTGGTGCACTCTCAGTCCCTTGTTGTAGGCTAGTAACAAGACTTACCAGAACCTTGGTCCAAAACTTAACCGTCAGGATGCATTCTATATAATCCTTAGAGCTGAAAATAAGATTCGGCGGGGGCCAAAAGATTTGGGTCTGCATCGGGGACAAAAATCCAGTATCCCTATCTGACATTCCAAAGTCAAGTTCAACAAAAGGAAAAGATTAGGATGATTTGCTTGGGCATTGTCAACCAACGCCTCCTCCTTTTCCACGTTAGAATCCAACTTGGATAGTTCACAAGGGTCGTTTTGTCGAAAAAAATGACTGGCTTCATTTGAACAGCTCTGTGGTGTTTAAGGTGGTGCACAATTTCACCCCAACCATTATATTTTAGATAGAGCCAGGCAATTATGAGTTTAATAATTCAAAATGTCATTTTAAACGATCAATTTTTGCTAATGAGAGGTCAAATTCTTTTTAACCAATTCGGGCAATTTAAATCCCAAATCATTATTGCAAGGAGACAAAAAGTATTAGTAGTAAAATTTATCTCATGTTCAAGTTTGCATCAGTTAGAAATTGGGTCGTGTGTTAACAGATGTAAGAGCAAATTAGAGTTTAACCAAAATTAAGCCAGATTAATCTTCCCCTTGTAATATACAAATATCTCAGATGGTGCGTTTCAAAAAAAACAATTCATGACCTTACGTAAAAGCTAGTTTAGAATTTAATAAATTTTAAACCTAAGCCAAACTTCTTTTTAATGTTAACATCTCAGTTACTTAGACGTAACCTTGTTAGATGTTTCCATGCTTTTTCATGATGGACTTTAAACAAATTAGTTTGATTGCTGTGCCAATGATTTGCCAATTGAATGGCTAGCCATTATTTTATTAAGGATAGCCATGACTAGTCAATATTTTGATGCTTTTGTTGGTGATCGCACTCCCTTAGAAATTCGTCAATGAGCAAGTATGTTACAAAGCAGCGTCATTGGATTGCATTGTAGAAGCCAGAGTAAGGCCTTCAAAACAGCATATTTGTGTGGGCAATTTTGGCACCTGTAACTGAGGAGGGTACATTCTCAGTTTGAAATGGTCATGAAGATGTTTTAATAGAGAAGTCATCCATGGGTATGACCTCTGCATATTCAGTTCCAATGTCAAACCGAATCACAAACGCAAATAGTCAAACTTGATTCGAAGTTTGGAGACAAGAACAATCGATACCGAAATAGCACGATTGACTCATCAAATATCTTTACAACCGGCTACTGGATGACATTTCGACCAATCCAATGTAATGCCAGAGCACCTTTTGTACTTGAGATGCCTGAATCGACGAAAACCTCCCTTGATGGAAAGTCGGAAACAATGAGAGAGTGAGGCAATTCCTCAATGAAACTCTGAAATGAGACCTTTGACACTTTGTTCTGTGCACTCCTCCCATGCAAAATGGTGCAATTGAGTTAGCAACTAGCTGAGAAAGAGATTGAACATTGGGGACGACAAAACGAGAGCAACTTTATCCCCTTCTTCGCAAGAACATTTCCCAAGCAAATTAAAGACGTACATTCATTTCATTCTCTTTTATTCCAGGTTAGTCTGCAGAGCTTGACTCGAGAGAAATCGGACTTTTGAAGAGAAAAAAAAACCTAGTTCAATTGTGCGATTCTTTGAAGGGGATGATCGTTGGCTCCTTCTCACCTCTAAGCTTGCCCAAAAATGACATGGATTATCCCGGATAGTCAAAAGGATTAGAAATGAGTGCCATCTATTGTCCCCGACGTGTGGAATTGGGTTGACGAGACGTTGAAATTGACCTTGACAGGCGTTTGAAAAGCAAACTGTCCCGCCTTCGTTTGAAAAAGAAGGCTCCGTGACCCAGTGGGAGATTTCAAGGGACCATGAGAAAATCGTTACCCTCATAACCATCTTTCTGGGAATCTAAAATGCAAATTCGCAAGCAAAAACTACTCAAGTGTTCAGGTGTTTCCCGTGGGATGAGCAAGTGCTCCATTTGGACCATGTTTCCCTGGACTAAAGGAGGTGGGACTCGATCTACGCCACGGATGTCAATCGTCTTGAGCTTGATTAGTGTGTTGTTTTTATTAATAGAGGTGAGTGGGCTGAATTTAATCTTGTTTTGAAATGAATATCTTCGATTTCTCCCCATCAAGTAGTGATTTATGGCTGAAGGTAGTAATGTGCTTTGAGATTGAATCCCAAAAGGACCGATATCATTTTCAAATTGATGTCTGTAGCGCTCAATGCCTCATCATAACTTCTGCTCAATGCTATTTTTTCTTGGTCAGTGAAGAGAGATATTTCATTGATTTCTCCAACAATGCCTAACCACTGAACAGAAGTCAAAACCCATTCTTCTCGATTAAGATCCTTGGATCATTCTATCAATGGTAGACTGACTGATTTTCACGCAAGAGGCATAACGTGCTTGCACCCTTTAACCCTGATTAGAATTGAGTTGATTGCTTCCCAATAATTTGCTTGTCAGAGAACCAATTCAAGGACATTCAAAGAGAAGGCCAAAGGGTTTAAAAGTTTTGGCAGTGCAAAAACTTCGCCCTCAGCAATCTGGTGTGCAATTCTGAAATGGCGAGATGGAAACTGATACACGGATTAAATTCCAGGTCGCACAACGTGTCAAGATTAGCAAATCAAAAAGTATCAAGATGCGATTGAATAGAGCAGGCCTTCTCGTACCATTTTGGTAGGCGCCACCAATGCCCAAGAAGACAACTAACGACCACGATTCATTCCCAGGGACGAGCACACCATGTTAAGTTTGATCGAGAAGAGAGTGCATATTACCGTTTCTACATTCCAATCCGACCTCTGCTAACTGAACAATATGTCTTGATTGTGGCACGCCCATGGCCAAAAACCGCTTTCTTTTTCTAGCTCAAGGTCGAATTAATGGCGCAGTCGTCAAAACAATTCAGAACAAGGCAGGAATGTGATAATAAGATTGTTCTATCATCTGGCAATCTTATGAGAAGAGTCTTCGCTAATAGAGCACCCAGCTTTACGGGGTCACAAGTTCAACCACATATCAAACATCCTCCCGGAAGGAAAGAGAGACAGAAGCAGGAGAAATTTCTCATGGTTCTCATCAAGCTTTGTTTGAACTGATGCCCGGCGTGACTCGAACTTTTTGAGCGGTGAATTCAACGCCTCACTGACCATCTTATGAACCGATTCGAGAGAAGAAAATGAGAAATGGCTATTCGAAGGCGAACTTGGTGTTGCGTTGCTAATGGCCAATTAAAATTAAAAGAGCCTACAAGCTTGTACACTTGAACTTGAAAGTGCACCTTGGTATCTCGAAATGGCGATACATGGCCAATTATGTCCATTGTAATCATCGTTGGATCTTGAGCAGATAGTGATGGGCACAGACTAAAAATAATAGAAGAAAAAGATCGCTTTTTACTTAAGCAACTTCGCAGAGCATTTATTTCTTAAGCTAAAGAGGCCTAGTGAAAAAGTTCAAGGTGTTTATAACACGATATTTCAACAGACATCTGAGATCCGCAGGAGTTGTAATCAAATAATTTCCATCTTTCAACAAACAGCCACAAGTAAACTTGCCCATGTATGGATGGCATCGCACTCCATTAGAGGCCAGACAGAAAAGTGGCCCCTTTTTGCGCCGTCTTTTCGCTTACGTTGGCAAATCACTGGGTTCATCCTTCCATTTGCATTCGGATCAGATTCCCATTGCGGATGTTGCTTTTAATTCAGAGAAGATTTATGCCACGAACTGACCTAGAGACTGGTCAGAGCTTCAGCGAATGGAATCTTGTACCTACTAAAAATAATGACGCTATCCATCTCTCTTTGGTGAATGCTAAAATTATCTGGTCTGAAGAATGTGGAATCGCTCGATTGATACTGAAGGTACGGGGAAAATCTTTCTCAGAATGAAAAAAATATTTTATTTCTTTCAGTATAGCAGAGGAATGAATCCTTTTTATCCTTTAATAGTAAATGAAAAAAGCAACCCATTGGTCATGAATTCTAAAATTATCAGAGGTGTTAATGGGCCATAATCAATATTAAGTACTCGGCTTCTTTTTGATCTACTATGCGGACAGGCAAAGAGTTATGGGAACGAAAGACCATTATATTTTACCCTGTCACGCAATTAGGCACAAATTGAAAGATTGAAAATCATGCTTGACCTCCCTTTTCGTTCCCAATTTCGCCAATCGTGGATCCATTAAGGGGAACACTGCATTTCAGCGGGATCGGCATGGGCAATAAAAAGAACTAAAAAATCTAATTCAATTTGAATTGCGGCCGTGATGATCAATGCCCTGTCAAGGCAAGTCTCCCTTCACTCCTTTTGATTAATAATCAATCAGATTCGCAAGATGTTTCATTTGCCAAAAAATTGGCATACATAATGATGTATTAGAAAACTTGAGTGGGAGAGGCATAACTCGCATACAAGGATGAATCGAAGTGAAGCTGCAATTACTTTAGATGGAAGTTTAAAACACTGCATCTATCACAACCAGGGATGGGGAGTAATTGTAATTACAATTACAAGTAATTTTAATTAATTACATTTTTGGGCCAATAATTGTAATTAATTGCATTTTTGGGCCAAGTAATTATAATTGTAATTAATTACATTTTTGGCTATGTAATTAGCATATTATATACTTATACCATATTAACCTTTCAGGCATTATAAGTTGCCAGTTGTTGCATCGCTATTTTAAAATGGCAGATCTGTTTATTTTTCATCGTTTTGAAAAGGCAAAAGGGTGAAAGAGACGGAAAAATTGTAATTAACATGTAATTGACATGTAATTGTAATTGAAGTCAATTACATTTTCGGATAATGTTATTGTAATTGTAATTAATTACATTTTTAAAGTAATTTACCCAACTCTGATCACAACCAATGTACAAAAGCAAAAAGTGGACCTTGCAAATAAGTATTGTAGAATTGACTATCAGTGATTTCGACGAGTATGTGGTAAGTAACAAATGTCCTTGATTGATTATGACAAGCGAAATAAGCCATATTAACTATTCAACTAAAAGTTTAATACACGTGGATGATCAATGAAAAATTGTTTTTTGTAGAAGGCCTGTTTACTTGGGCTGATTTGACTTTTTTATCGATTCAAAAATAGGTGCTCACCATGGTATAAGCGCAGAGGTTTAAAGAGAATTTCCCTTTTTTTAATTCTTGCAATTCCATAAATCATATATAAGAACAACAAAAAGCCTTTTCAACAAAAATCGATATTTTTGAAAATAAATTTGGTCATATAAAGGAAGCCAGAGTGGCCACGCGTACTAGCGCGAGCTTCGAGCTGGGGAACCTTCCCCAGACGGCGTAGGTTCGAATCCTATTGGGGATATAATTGAAGCTGTCGGGAGACATCCTTGTTTACAGGGAATCGCATTCCTTGTAGCGATAGTAGAAAAATCCTCAACAAAAAATAAAAAAGGCAAGCTTTTACGAAAATAAAAAACGCCCAGCCATCAAAACATGTTAATATATCAAGTCAAATAATCATAGGCGTAGGAGGTGTGGTTTATTTGGGGGGGCAACACCAAATTTGCCCGAATTTCACAATTTATTTGCGATTAATTATTGTCTGGTTCTTCAGTATTTTTACTATTAATCTTGTTATTTAATATCATTTTTCCCCTTCCCGAATGCCCGAATATCTTAACTCATTTGCCCGAATTTTAGCAGTCTCCGGAGGCCAGGGGGGGCAGTTGCCCCCCCTGCCCCCCTGCCTCCTACGCCTATGCAAATAATTGATTAATTTTTGGGATAACGAATTGTTGTCTCTTGATTTTTGCAGGTTTCCAATGCAGAATTCTTGGGCGGTGGGGATCATGGGCATCACAACAATCATCCTCATCACCACCATGACCATGATCACAATCATGACCAAGGTCATAACGATCACCACCCTTCTCCTCATGAGGGTCATCATCATAATCCTCACCATCCTCACGATAATGGTGTCACAAACGAGGCCCGAGGGCCCCGTCACTCTAATGCAACAAATTCACACACAGAGAAAGAGGATTATGATGATTATTACGAAGACGATGTGGACAGTGGTACTGAGAGTCCTCATGGCGCACTTCAACGTCGAGTCAGATTCAAATCGACGTTTTCGTGCAAAAACCGCCATCCTGGCTATTATGCCGACATCAGCCTGAATTGCGAGGTAAATCACCACAAATTACGGTCAGATTAAAGGACTTCTGAATGGCACATAATTTTGGAAACAAAGCAACTTCTTGAAGTTGCCTTCAGGAACATGCCGTGCAAAGCAATCAGCAACTTCCTTCGGTAAGGGCTCGAAATCTGGGAAAAATGTCATATCGCAGAAACTTTGCCCATTGAGAAACAGGAAAGACCCGGAGCTAACTCCCCTCCAATCCTGGTTATTCAAAGAATACTCCAGAGACGTTTCGTATGTTGATTTGTCTGGAAATTCTTCAAACACCATACCCATCTTCCTTGTTTCTCTACCCTAACCGTAGCTGAGCGGGTTGAACAAGTTCATAAATAAGGACGAGTCTCATTGTACCCTTGATAAAATCTCGATTTGTGCCCGTGGTCAAGACTCGGGGGTTGGTTACGATTAACAGCTCGAGAGAATGAGACAGAGGGTAGGAGACTGGGAGCAATCCGTGAGATGATCTCCATTTGATCCGTATAAAAACCGACCGCCAGTGAGTGTTAGAAGTGGTCAGGGTGGTCAAGGCAAATGACATCAAAGACGATGCCAAGTGGAAATTCTTCTCTCTCCCTCTCTCGGTCCAAATTGATGGTGACTTCTGTGGTCCTTGGCAGCCGAACCAAGTTGAATGGATGTATAGGACTTTGTAAAATAAAGCTAAGCTGCAAACAGCAATTAGGGCCCTTCAAGTCGTGATTTAGGCCTAACGAGAAATCAATTCTCAAACAAGTATCAAGGTACAAGGTCATGGGCGTCATAAATTCCCATCGTTCCTTTCATCTAGAAATTGCCGAACATTTTGGCTCGGAAATGCGCACCAAGATTCGGTTCATTTTGGGTTACGGAATTATAGCCCTAAAAGGGAAAACTTGGTATCGACTTGTGCTCCTAATTGCCTACAGTCTAGACTCGTGTCTCATGTAACAAACTCAATGTGGATCTATATATGTGATCGATTTGTGTTCTTGCCGAGAAGATAAAAAAGCGAAGTCGCGTGCCCTTTGGAACTCAAATATTAAGGTATTGGTGTAACTTGAATCTCAGAGGTGACGTTCTCAAGATGGGCGACAAATGTCAGACTCTTACGACTTGGATGTCGGAATGGTATCGCTTGATCTTGTGACATTTTGGACCTGCTTCCTCCCATCCCACCATGAGCGGTGTACCGTAACCCATGAAGGGCTCCGTTCTCTTTTGGGGGTGGAATGTGTGCAAAGATTGACTTATCAATACACTCTTTGCAGGTTTACCATTTATGCAGCAGACACGGAGTTGGTTTGGCATTCAATTGCCCTCGCGGGACAAAATTTCAGCAACGAACCATGGTTTGTGATCACTGGTACATGGTAAACTGCGAAAACTCGGCCAGTTTCTACGACGGTAACTTGCGAATTGGACGACCCGGAGTGAACTTCCTCGATGACGATGGTAAAACCAATTTGAACGGGGAAATCATAACACAAAACCTTGAAGTTTGTCAACTTGTTTGTATAAACTGCACATCTGCTCTTGTACTGCGCGAGTTCGTAATTGAGTTTAGTGGTTCCGAAGCTCGTTCCCAAAGATACGCGCACATGCAGTGATAGTTGAATTAGATAATTTTTGCGCGCTTTTCTTGCATACAGTATCTTGACAAAAAATAAGATGAATTAGCTTCTAGAATTCTGATGAATGTGACATTTTTTGCATCTTTGGCTTGTTGGTTTGGGGCGTTCAATTCCTTGTATTTCTGTTGAAACTGGTATTATCAGATTGATTGATTTCAATTTTTTTAGGACTCAGCTTTATTTCATTCGATATTCATTTGTAATGTACATTATGATTAACTAAATGTCCCTTTAGAGATCGTCCAATACTCCGAAGGGTGTGTTATTAGGACGACCCCTATTACGAATTACAATTACATTTTCACCTAAGTAAGAAGTTCTGGAATTAAGCCTTCGCAGAGTTTCCCCCGTCTTTCTAATATTTTTCAGTACGTAAATTGATTCATCCAAAGTTTTTAATTCTTTACACACTTTTTGCACTTATAAAAAAGGAATTCCAGTTTTGTTTGTAAAATAATGTAATTGAATGGTTCCTGGAAAGTGAGTCGGCGAAAAGCCTTTCAAATCATCAGAGTTGTAATTAGACCGAGCAGAATGACAATTGATTTGAAAACTAAGCTCTTTATCAAATCCAAAGCAATGGCGGC
>CM021314.1:2105981-2117846 GCA_010645155.1 Tigriopus japonicus
AGAGTTGTGATTAGACCGAGCAGAATGACAATTGATTTGAAAACTAAGCTCTTTACAAATCCAAAGCAATGGCGGCAGAAAATTGGGAGTAAACTCTTTTTTCATATAATGATTGATTGAAGAAATAAGCGCGATAAAAGTGCATAAAAATTAGTTTTTGATTCAAAACTGCATTATCTTCACCAGATTTACCCAACACACCCAACCAATGACAACTTTAGGAATCGTACTTTATTGGCATGGGAACTTCTTTTTAGGGCAGGCAAAGAATTAATGAGACAAAAGTCTCGTTTGACGGTGTTGACTCTGCTCGAGCATCTCCTCTTGCCACCTGCTGATCGGTAAATAGGTTTAGAGGATATAAATCTAATTATTTTTCCTGTTTTGCATCTTCTAGATACGAATGTTCCGGTAATGCAATTGATGATTAAGGAGTCCACGATCCGACCACCCAAAAGCTCACGAGCAACTCCACAGGTGTCCAAGACTCGAGCTCCTCCACAACAAACGAGACCCAGACCGTTGGGTTCGAATCGAGGCAACAGGAAGCCCAAGTTCATGCAGGTGGTGGTTCAAAATAACTTTAAACCACGTGAGCAAAAGGCCAATTCTGGCAAAAGGGGACATGTTCGTCATGAGCAACAAGGACCCCAATCATTTACAGCTCAGACTAATCACGGTCAAGGGAGTGGGGATCAACTAGAAGTCCCAGCGCCATTAAGGCCTACTTCTCGCGAAAACGGCATTATTCTGGATGACAAGGAGCTCTTACCTTTTCAAAACGAGCAAAGCAGAAGTTTAAGACGTATTGAAGAGACGAAAAAGACGCGACCGAAGTATCCGGATTTCCCAACTAAAGAGGAGCTTTTAGAATCTTACGGAATTGATGCCACTTTAAAGGCCCCTCCAGTGGATGCCCCTATTGCTCAGTTCAATACCAGGCCAACAAGACATCCCAATCGAGGATTTACTCGAAGAACGAAACCGACTCCATCACAGACATCATCTCCACGTGTTGTCACGACGCCCACTTTGAAGTTAAAGTTCAATCCTCCCTCTCCCGTTGCCTCTCCTTTGACAGGTCATGTTCCCGAGGAGCATCCTTTGAAAGAGCTCCTACCCCCATCTGCCCGTGTGGTTGGCGTCAAACCCCTACGAACATTGGCCCTGTCCAATCGAGAAGAGGATCCCTCAATCATGACCTTGTCTGAGTTTTTAGATCAGTTCCCCAATATATCCAGTCTCCATACCGTTCCCATTCAAGTGAGCGGGGCTCAGGTGAGGATGATTGAGCAGCTTGTGGAAGCACAACAGTCAAAAGAAGGCATTCCAGAAGCGGCTATTACAGGGCCAGATGAGGATCAATCAAAGACTTCAAGGCAACAAGACTCCGATGCCGCTTCTTCATTACTCGACTTCCGTAGTCCTGGCCGAGAAAGTAACACGCTGGATGACGAATTGGATGAGCTCATTGCGAATCGTGATGCCAGGAAAGTGGAGGAAGACAATGGGCAAGAAACTGATAATGCGGTAACGGTTCATCCACGTGGAGGTGGAGCTGGTCCTCGCTTCACTCAAGACCTTTCCGATTCGCTGTCACCACCCACAGCCATTTTCCCTGAATTGGAGTTTGGATTTCAACCCTTGCCCCGTTTCCTAACGACGACCTCTACAACAACCACACTTCAACCCACGCAACTGACAACCAAAATTGATGAGAAACCTAAGGATGAAGACTCGGAGAAAGATGCGTTCTTTTTCACAACCACCAAAGCCCCTCGAGTCACTGTCGGTGGGGAAGAGTTAAATGAGCTCTTGGATTCACGGGGAAAGAAGAAGACGTCTCCATTTGACATGCGAGGTCTGTTCTACATTCCGTCCAAACCGAAGGTGAAGCCTGTCAAAGCCAAACAGCTGAAACCTCTATCAACATCTTTAAAAACACGACGTCGTGGAGGAGGAGGAGGAGGAGGAGGCTCGCGAAGTCGATTCGAGGCAACCAGGGCAAAGTTTGGAAACTTTCCTGGATTTCAGCCCTTCAGTCCCGGATCATTAGTCAGAGGCACATTAAGTAATTTCTTCGCTCCGTGATCGGTATCTGGATCTGAATGTGATGTCCAATATACGCAGAGTAGTGACCACACAGCCAGTGCCAATTCTCAAAAGACTTAATTCGCCACTTTCCGAGACGCGACCATTGTTTCTATGGAAAAGTGCCAAGACACAACACATATGTATTTGTAAATCTTTCCAGTTACCCTTCGTTTTGTCATTTGTTCCGTTTATTTTTTGCAGAAAAATAAGATCATGTGAAAAGGTTGGATGGAGTTTGGAATTTCTTAACCAAAATCAAGCCTATGCCAGGATTAAATACTTCAATTCAAGGTCTTTGCTGATTATGTAAGCTCCGCGCTTTTCATGGAACTTCATCCATGTTAACCACTAAATTACAGTGTCTAGCAAAATGGTAACACTTCTATAAAATGGGGATGAAAATGAATTATAAAAAGTCGTTTTGGGTGAAGACTTATAGAGAAGACATTTTCCCTGAAGTACAAACCCCTCTAGTAAAGACATGAGTTTAAATGTAATTCGCTACATTTACTCGTAATTAGAGCTCTAATTGTAATAGCAATTACGTAATTGTATTTGAAATTACAGTTACAACACCAGTTGGCTTCAGGGGGAATTTTTCCCCATTTAGGGAGGTTGCGAGGTGATGGTGCTAAGTGAATGCGCGCGTTAACCAACGCGCAAGGAAGTGCAATGCACTTGAATTCTCTTTTTATGGCATGGAATTACTCGTTGCAATTATAACCGAAAAAGATTATTTGTTCTTACTCAAACTTATTCACCTCAATAAAGCATCATATCAAAAGCAACTTTTCTGTCAGCGGCAAAATGTTGCTTATATCGAGATTTTTCTGACATTGAGACTCGAGAAAATTGGCTCAAGAAACGATAAAAAATACAGGAAACTTCTAGCGGAGTTTACATCACTTTTATAAAACTTTACAAGCTTCCTTTCATTACAACAAACTCTGACAATGACTCAAAAAATTAGCTTTTGCAAAATAGCCATTAAAATACACAAATTGACATTACAAGTGCATGCATTTATATCTCCATTACAAAGCTCAAGAACTTTTTTCAATCTCAGTTTGACAGAAAAAATGAAAGAAGAACTTACAATTTTGACACCATGATTGGTTAATTATCTAACTTCAACAATGACAAACAACTTTTAAAAAAATTCGAGCCTTCCACACTTTCACACTGATCAAGTTATTTGCTGTCATTTTTTGTAATATCTTAACTTTAAATCTTGGATTCTTAGTTTGATCTTAAATAACCTCAAATTTGAGAGACTTTCTTGGGTTGACAAGACACTGCCTTGGGTTGCTTACTTTCCACTAGGTTTTGTTTTGGTAGACACAGAAACTTGTTTCACTCTCAAGCATTGTAGATTTGTTGGTAAAATTAATTTGTGCCTATTTTCTTTTTTATAATTGTCGATAAATTATTTCTTTAAACTTAATGTCTTTGAAATAGTGCTTTTTGAGTGGCATTTTGAACAATTTTTAGTGATTTTAGGGTTCAAAGTGTAATTTTCCTTTCTTTTGACTTGAACTTGAAAAGCGCAAGCCGCGAGAGCCCAAAAAGTGCGCAAAGGGGACCCCAAAGAGCACAAGATTTGGGCAAAAGCGCAAGGAAGCACTGCATTGATCCTTTTAGAAATGCTTTTTTTTTGTTTTGTTTTATGCTGTGACCAATTTAAGCAAGAGAAGTAGGCCAAAATGTTGAGAATGTTTCCTATATCGAGATTGAAGAAAAAATGGAAAATTTCTCATATCGAGAATTCTTATGTTGTAAAATTTTGGTCAGAGCAGAAAAGTTGCTTATATCGCGAAAATTGCTTAAACTGAGATTGCTTATATCGAAATTCGACTGTCCTTCAAGTCAGTTCTCGTCAAAATGTGTTTCTTTCCTTGGCGAAAGGCGATGCACCAAAGAACCTAGGTCATGCTTTCAACCTTGAAAGATGTATTTGTGACATTAAATTCAGAGAGAAAGCTCGTGGGATGTCATTAAATCGTCGTCCTCCCTCCCAAGTTCATCGAGAAAGCAAGGATTTGAGAAACACCTTGACCTTCCAACAAAAAGTAAAGGCGGCCAACAGTTGTCCTCTAAAGTTGAATGTTCAATGGTGTACGAGCTTTTGAATCCAAATCAGTTTGTTCTTTGGGGTCATCACTTCCCTTGAAAAATGATTGATAGATATTACGTCGAAATTATTTGCTTAAAGAAATGCAATTTTAATTGGAAAAAAATTAGGTCTTGGTGACCAAAATGTTGATAAAAAGTCATTAAAAAGCTTATTTTTTGACCATTTTAATCATTAGCATTTTACTTGTTAATCTCGGCATGTTAATTCCGTAGTGTTTTTACGTTTTGAACTGTACGTTATCATTCCTAAATAAAAACTAAATATGAAAGCCATGCGTGCATATTTTGAAACGAATTTAATTGTGTTAGTAACTGGTGTGCCCCCCCACTAGCTTCTAAAATGTTTTTGGATTAGTTTAAGAAATGATTTTAAGACAAGTAAGTGATAATTCATTGCTGAAAATGATATATACTTTTGATGCCCTCTCTTTCTTCATGTAGGATTCTATGTGTACCTTGGTTTAAAACACAAAGAAAAACCGCTTGTCTGGAATCAAATTTAAGTCGGTCCTCTAAAGGAGAGTGGTTTGGGAAAACCATCCATCAAACACAACTGAAATTTTATTGTCCACTATGATTCAAAAGCTCATGGAACTTCGACCTTTCATCAACATTTTTGGCGAAGGAAAGACACCTTACAAAATGAGGACATTGAATGAAGGAGCTGTCCACACCTTTAATAGCAGACCAAAAACCATTTCCAAGGATAGAGAGACTTATTGGAGGTAGATTGGACGATCGATCGTCCAAATCTATCCTTTCATCTAAAAAATATTTTGGTACAAAATTACGAAAAGACTTTCGTGTCAAAGAGTTTTGAAGAAATTCAACCGTAATTTAAGAACATAAATGAAGGGAAAATAGGACAAATTGTTCTAGTTTTAGTATTAAACTCGTCCTGAGCTTGTTGCTGATTTTTAAGTTACGCTTTATTATTTCTTTTCAAAAATACGCTTTCTTATTTTTTTTTTAAATTCAAGTACATTGGAGACCAGATCATTGGTCAATGTAAGGAAACAAAATACCAAAAACATATGCCGCAAAAATACCCTAACTGAGTCTTGTTTAAAAACAAAAGGCTGGACGAGTGATGTAAAATGCTTAGTTTTCAAGTGACAAAGATAATGTCGTCAATTTAGCATTCTGTCATGTTTTGGCACAATATATCGGATTTTATTCTGAGATTGCGAAGCAATCAAGGAAAAAAATTAGAAGCAAATAAATCCACAACCATATCGACAAAAACCAGCCTTTCAAGGCTAACCTCGTTCATGTTTTCTTTCACAAAATCTCATTCAAAAAATGTGAATACAGATTATTACGAAACCTTCAAAACGCATTACCCTGTTTCAAAGCGAATCTTGTTCATGAGTTCAAGAACATGGCCTTTTCACTTGATTTCTTTTTTTCAATCTTGGCAGGTGTTCGGGTCCGTGCAGACTTGCTAAAATGATATGTCATTGGATGTCAAGGTGAGATCAATTAGATGTCAGTTAGGCCACTCTTTTTTAATGGAACAAAGGCCACATCTCGAGTTTGTTATGAGGCAAGTCCCTCTTGCAAGACAAAAGCACAATCACTACATACACCCGCCACTCTTTCACATTTCCTCTCTGATCTCAGAGTTAGTTTATGGCCTCGAGGAAAACTGGAAACACACAATGTCAAAGTCAAATGAGAACCCATATTGTGGAGCTTGTTTTGAAAGCGACCAACGTTCATTCATGGGAAAATTATTACGTTCCGTGATACAAAACACGTAAATAGATGTGATGACATGCCTTTTCAATATTCATGAACACCATGAGCCAAAAAGCTGTTGTTTATCACTCGTAAAAATACGCTTACTTTTTAAACTCAGGGCTACATTTCACATGTTTTTACTAATACCATGGAAAAGATGTTTGTGTCGAAGTTCGTATCACTTATTCTAGATTTTATCCGATAATTGAGTTCCTATGCTATTTCTTAAGAATGGCTATAGAGATTTTTAAACACTCTCCGATCTCTCAAGTGCATCAAAATGCAAGTCATTCTTTCCAGAGCTCATTAAAAGATGGGTGGAACACGCAAACATTAAGCAGTGATTATATGTCTTAAAAGAACCGCGATTAATATTCCCGTGGCCAATTGGGTTACGTAAGCAACCTTTCCAAATGGGAACACTTTAAGTGGAAATGCCCGTCGACGCAAAAACACTCATCTGTTTTGGACTTGTACTCTAATTTGACCCTAGGCACGCCCTTTGTCCATGAGCGTGAGATCAATCCCAATAAAATCCAATGCACCTCATAGTGTCGGCAAAAAAAGCTGTTAGGCTTTTCATGAAGGTCGTTTATTTGATCGTCTTTGGGATTGAATGAATGGGAATGGGACAAATCTCGACATTTAACGGATCGCCTAACTTGACTCCGGGATTATGCAAAGATGAATGGGAACATCACAAATCGAAGGATGGGTGAAGCCGAATCAGGTCTCTTGTTTACTGCATTGACGATCCTTCACTAAAAGGTGTTTCGACGTCATCAAGTCTTTCTCAAACTCGAAGACGAAGAAGAGGAATGATGCTGAGAACTTTTTTGAACGGTCCAAATTGGGTCGTTGGTCACATGCCAATGAGTGTATGACATTATAAATGACATCATGGAAACAACGAAACAACTTACTAAAATAGAGGTTATCAAGGTCCCTTTTCATAATCGAAAAGCTTGTTGGAAAGCTCCTTTTTCAGGAACAATAGCAAACAATCTTAAAATTGTTTATCAAAATCTTTATCTTAAAATGCTATCGCTACTCCACATTTATTGTGCTTGACCGGCCTCCAGATGTAATATAGATAAGAAGAAAGTAATTTCTTACAGAGAAAGCCGATTGAGGCAAATTTGAATTTCGTATTAGAATAACAAATAAAGAAAAGTTAAAATCCCACTATTAAGTGTTCTATTGCTTTTTGGACTTGATAAGCTCAAAATTCCACTTAATTAAAAATAGATTGACGAATTTTGAATTTTATGAGCTTTGATATGAAGAATAGTGCTTCTTTGGACTGTCTTTTGTCATTTCCAGGGCAGCACATTTCAAGGAAATGCATTTTATTTTATTTTCACATTATTTTGGTTGATTTTCATTTTTTGGTTATTTTATCGAAATTTCGTATATTTTTGCATTTTGACGAAATTTGGTATGGTATTTTCCAAATTTCTTAAAGAACATTTTCTCGCTTTTAGCATACCTGATTGATTGATTGATTGATTGATTGATTGATTGATTGATTGAGACAAGATATTTTTCACCTTTTCCCTTTTTTCTTTCTCCTTTTGAAAGACTTGGCTGATATTGTTTTTGGTTGAGGTATTACCAGCAAGGAAGAGATGCATTTTTTAGCACCGTGGAAGAAAACTGCTTTCCCCTAAGTTTTAAATTTTCTCTTTGATATTTGTTCTTCAAATATCGCCAATTGAGAGGACGAGTTCTTTAGTTTCTGCAAATGTGTTGTTGGTAGTTTCCTTGAATTATATCTTTCAAAGAGTATTTCATGTACACACTTAACAAGATTACCTTTGTAAAAGAATGAAAGTGTGAAAAACAATCGGTTCTGGGTGCGGGCGTTTCGAACTCAAAACGCAAAATTTTACATAGAACATCACATCTACAGGATAACATTAAATTGTCATTGACGTGAAACAGCCGTCTTTTGTGTATGAAAATTGTGTGCTCTCAATGCTTCATTCATGCCTTGACTTTTTTACTAAAAATCACTCTGCATTGTCCCTTCTGTAGTGATGGACCGAAAGTGCTTTTAGCCCAAATAAGAGACCCACCAAAACAGTACCTTAAACAGCCCAGTTTAAAACAACCATTTTATCCCTTAGTAATTTTCAATGGAAAACTTACAACCATGAATGTACATTGAAAGATTAAAAACAATCTGTATATGTTGTAAATTAATTTAGTCTTAATGTTCACCCATAGTTTGCGTTTTTTGCATTTTTTTATTGGATTTTTGGCATTTTTATGCATTTTTTTGTGTTTTTATTGGTATTTTTCGAGCAGCCCTAACCATCACCACACCAACACATTAGCAACTTTTTTTGCAATGAATTTGCTCCCATGGAACAAATTCATTTCCTACCACAAAATTCAAATTTGAATTCAATTCAAACTTCAAATCCAGTAGTTGTAGCTAGCCTCCAAAATAAATTGACCTTGGTTCAAATTAAGAATAGGGCCTCCATTGATTCTGATCAGATGGAAAAGGAAAGTAGAGTTGTCCAGGAGGTTAAGACTAATCCAAACGCGTTTTTCTCGTTTGCAAATACAAAGAGAAAAATGAAGCATCCTGTTTGACCTTTTGAGGTCAACGGTAAAACCGTCAATGAGAGTGAGGTTATGGCCAATATGCTTGGAGATCAGTTCTCAAGTGTATTTTCAATTCCAAAAAGGGTAGACAGAGCAGGCCATGAGTGTAGCAATGTTGTTGATGAGACTGGCATTGATAGTCAGGATAATTGATTGGAGGATCTGGTTGTCACAGGTCAAGATGTTTTTGAGGAACTCAAGAGCTTAAAGCTCACGAGTTCTCCTGGACCTGATTGTGTGACATCTCAGTTTCTGATGAAATGCTCACATATTCTTGCCCGTGTTTTCTCCTACCTGATGCGTTGCATTTTAGATCAGGGCAAGTTTCCCTCTTCTCTAAAAGTAGCTCATGTCGTTTCAATTTTTAAGGGCGGAGATAAGTCACTCCCTAGTAATTATGGGCCCATTTCTCTGACCTCCGGCGTTGCAAAGGTTTTTGAGAAGATTATGAACTCCAAGCTTGCAGATTATTTGGAAGTCCATAATTTAATTCCTTCTGGACAGCATGGGTTTTAGTACACTAACCCAATTGGTTGATCATATTGAGCAAATCATTGAAGGGCTCGAAAGTCACGAGTCAGTTGATGTAGTCTATCTTGAATTTGCCAAGGCCTTTGAAAAGGTAGATCATGGTCTTTTGCTTGATCAACTCAAAGAGTTTGGGGTCCAGGGTAAGGTCCTGACTTGGATTGATAGTTTTATGAGCGAAAGGAAGCAGATAGTTAAAGTTGAAGGATCTTTTAGCGGCATGTATGATGTCGAGTCAGGTGTTCCGCAAGGTTCAATTTTAGGTCCGCTCTTGTTTATTCCCCTTATTGCTCCTCTCCAGAAGTTTAGAACAAAAGCCAGTATTTCTTCATATGCTGATGACACCAAATTAGTTTGTGGAGGGAACGGTCAAGACTCAAAATATTTAGTAAACGACTTGGAGAAAGTCTACTCTTGGATTGGCGAGAGTAATATGGCATTGAACGGGATGAAATTCCGCACAATGACGTTTGGGGTGTCAAAATTAGATGTTCCTCTCAAAGACAATGGAGGCTGTGATATTGAGCAGGTATCGTCCATGAGAGATTTGGGAGTTGTCGTCCAAGATGATGGAAAGTTTGATGAGCATATCCAGTTGAAAGTGGGGAAGGCATTTCAAACATGTGGCTGGATCTATCGCACTTTCAAGTCCAGAGATAGTTTTACGATGCTAACTCTGTACAAGTCGATAGTTCAGTTCCATCTTGAATATGCCTCACCCATTTGGGCTCCAATGAGTTCGGCAGGTTTGCAAAAGGTCGAGCAGGTCCAAGGATTTTTCACTTGGAACATCACAAGAATGAGAGAGCTCTCGTATTGGGAGAGGCTCCAGAAGTTAGGGCTGTACAGTGCTCAGAGAAGGTATGAAAGGTATCTGATACTGTATGTTTTCAAGAGCATTCATGGGCTCTGTCCTAACCCAGGATTTGAGATCAGTTGTAGCGATCGTAGAGGTTTTACGTGCGCTCTGAGAGCACCTCTAAATCCTAAAGAATCAAGGCTAGTTCGAACAATGAAGTCCTCCTCTCTTCTTTATCGGGCTCCTTCATTGTTCAATTTGTTGCCTATTTGCCTTCGTCGGGAATATGTAGGAGTTGATCCTCTAACAGCATTTAAGGCAGGATTGGACAAGTTTTTGAATACTATTCCTGACCAGCCCACTATACAAGGGTTTTACAGATCTGCCAAAAGTAACTCATTGGTAGATCAAATTTCATATAAACGGTAATTTTATAAACTCTATTAACCGTTAACTCTCTTTACAGGGATTCCCATTCCTTGTAGCGGTATTAAAAAATCCGCCCCCCCCCCCCAAAAAAAAGGCATCAATTGCAGACACTCGACGTTCCTCGCATGCAAAGTAAATGTATTTCTGAGGTGAGCTTCACGTTGTGTTGACTTTCCCCTCTGGGGGGGCTTGCAGATCTCAAAGTTGATGCTCGTTTTGACCCAAAATGTTCCACCCCCACCTACCAAATCATGATTGAGCATGAGAGCCTGACCGCACTGAAAGATTTGATTGCTGATCCGGAACGAACTGGATTTGGCGATTATTCCCATTGTTAGTTTTACGCTCATCTAGATAAGTACATTCACCACGGAGGCGAGCACTCAAGTGTCAAAAGTCTTGGCCACCATTCTCAAGACTTTCCCCAAGTTCATGTCGATTTTATGTACATGTTTGGCCTCTACTGCATGTACACACACGTACATACGTACACCACTTTGTCCGCAAAACGCATGTAGTATTATGTACATACGAACTGCTTGTTGTGTAGTAAAACCCTGAGCGGGAAAAAGGGTCTCTCTTTCAGGTCAGTTTTCAGCCTTCAGAAATGGCCTGATGCCTAGAAGTGGAAACAAGCCCAGATTTGGTCAGACTTACATCTTAGATGGCATTTAAGGCTATAACAATGAAATACCTTGGTTTGATCTGAAAGAGTATGCAGAAGATGTTCCAAAATGATCAGAACATGTCAGTGAAGCAAATCGTTAACAAGAGAAAAACCGAGTCGTGACGTTTCGGAAAATATGACCTAAGGTCGGCTTTCGTTTGTTCGACACTTGATTTCTTGACATCCTCCGTCTGCAAAAGTCATTCGCTTGTGAGCTTCCATCTGGATAAGATGTCGGCCACGGTCTCCTCCAGATTTAGTGCACGAACTAAAGCCACCGAGCGAGTCTCAAGATATCGTTCTGATTTGGATCGAACTCCCTCATATGGCCTTGGGGACGTTTCAACCTCAGCCACTTTCCGGATTCCCATCACCAGATCCCGAGAATCATCTTTAACGTCAACCTATCGGAGAGACTCTTTTACTCGTGGAACCAGTCCGCTAACGACTCCAATCAGAATCAAGCGGGATTCGTCACTCAGCGTGACGGCGAACAGTCCGAGCATGAATCGACGAAGCGTGGTTTTAGCCTCCGGATTGGGCTCTGAGACGGCTAAATACAACCGGGAAGTGGCCCTGAAAGAGATCAGCAAGAATTTCAACGATGAATTCAGGCAGAACCAGATGAAGTACCATCACATTGACCCGAATGACGCGGAAGCTGACCGAATGAACAAGGCTCGTTCCAAGATCTTGGGCCAGAGTGCAGGCCCCACTGCTTATTTGGATGATCACTTTGAGCGGCGTGCTGCAGTCAGGTAAGGCTTTGGGTAAGGTTATAAAAACAAATAAATAATGCAATAATTATTTGTTGGAGAGAATTTACAGTTAGATTATGGCCTTATGTATTGCATTA
>CM021314.1:2118305-2143933 GCA_010645155.1 Tigriopus japonicus
ATTTTCAATGTTGACGCTTCTGCAAACACGAATGGATTTTGTAACAGCGTGGCCAAAAATGAAGCCTGTACTCTTTGGTGTTTTCGGTTTTTGACCTCAGTCATGACCAAATGCTAGACAAGGATCATTGGATTCTTGACTCTATATATACCTTGCATTTGTAGTACGTTTCTATTGTAGTTTTTTTATACTTTCTGAAAAGGAGTACGTTGAAACACACGTGCCAAAGTTCACTACAAAACATTACAACTAATAATATTTATCATAGTTGTCATCAAAAACAATGTGTTGGATTCACACTGTCACAATATTTTTAGCGAAGCTTAAATTGTGATTCATTCACACAAAGTGATGGATGGCATTGAACTTGGAACCAAAAACAGTTAATTTTCCTAACCACTATATAAAGCAACTTGAGAGCCCAAAAGGGGTGTGCCAATCTTGCAATTGAAAAGGAGGGAAATATAACTTTACTCAGATCAAGAACCAAATCCTACAAAATGAGTTTCATTTCTTGATGCTTGTAAAGAAATCTTGAGTTTTTAAATAATGAAATTTTCAGGATAATGGTTATAAAGTACTGTTTTTCAAATCTAAACCATTACAGATACAGCTTTCTAAACATTCAATTGGTTACTCATGGTGCATGAGCCATGGATTGCAAAACAAACGTAGTAAAGGTTATTAATGGTATGTCAAATAACGGCACCAACTTTGAAATTAGTTGAATATTAGTCACGTAGTTTCGCAATTTTATTTTTAAATTTATCGTAAATTTATCTGTGACATGATCGAAATCGAAGGATACTAAATTATCAAGTAATTGACACGTCTCTGGCTATTTTCAATGAGGTTGTCATTTCTTATTCTCAAAATGACAAGTCTGAAAATGTCATGCCTGTTCTGCTTTCCTGAACCGGAAGCACGCCTGGAATCTGAAATTGTTTCTGTAGAAAGGAAGCGTGAAAGGTTGTGGAAAAAGGCTGTGGGCTTTCCACTTCCATATTTGGACTTCGAACACCACATATGAGTAGAATGTTAATTACATCGAGCTTCGTAACTTGAAATTGTAACTTTACAACAAGTGTAAATTGTACTCAACATGAAATGTATCCTGACAGTGCTGATTGAAACTGACATTCCTGCATTTTGAATAGCCTCAGAGCACAAAATGTCGCTTGAAATGTCAGGGAAGCAAAAACTGCACTCGTCAATCTTGGGAAATTGAATTTGTCATTCCTATGGGGGTTTTCTTTTTGCAGTGACCTCTTTGGCGACACTCAAAAGTTCAGTTCTCGAACCGTGGCTGCAGTGGGGAATCTTTTGGACCGTGACACGAAGAAGGAAAAAAAGGATTATGCTTGGCGTAAAAACATTGAAGAGTAAGTTCAACGTCAATCACCCATTCATTCTTTTGTCTGAAATTCATATGTAGATAACTTGCTTCACAAAAAAACTCTTATTTTTTCTATTTCAGTTACGAAAATAGCTCCGAGTTTGGATTACAGAAGAAGCTTCGAAGTTACGAAAGCCGCAACCGCAAAAGACGAGATGAAGAACTTGAACAAAATAATCGGCGCCAAGTCGAGATAAAACCTACATCAACCTCCTCCAAACCACCACTGGCACCCGCTGCAAAGTCTCTTAAAATTGAGCATGACACCTTCATCAGACCCACCGCATCTTCCAAACCCGTTGAACCCGTCAAAAAAGCCGAAAAATCTATTCCAATCAAGATTGAAAAGAAACCTGATGTTGAGAAGATGGACACAACCCCAAGTGCGCCACCAAAAAAGGAACCAGAGGCCGTGGTTGAACAAGTCGAACCCAAGAAGAAGAAGGTCATTACTACCAAGAAGGTCAAGAAAGCCGCGGCGGAAGACCCTCAATCGACAGTGCTCAAATCTGTGGAAAACACGACCCCGATTGACACCAAGTTGTCAGAGTCTGAAGCGAATACTTTGACAGAACCTGTCAAGGCTGATGACTCAATCCAGGACGAAAACGTGGCTCCGGGCACCGTAGAAGGTCCGAAGAAGGAAGGCGAGGAAGACGAGGACTATCATGGAACAAAGAAAATGAGAAGTGACTTCGACACTAAAATGGACAGTCTAGCAGCTGAAATGGAGGCTGGACGGAGCAAGTTGGCCAAGTTGCGCGAGAGGATACGGAGGGCCAAAGGGGCCATCAAGGAAGCGGATGATGCCATGGCCAAGACCATGAACACTTGAGGGAACGCTTCATGAACTAACAACTACTTTAATCTGAAACCTTCCTCAATCATTAAAAGTCAAATATTTATAAACCAAAGTGGTCAGATTTCTGTCAGGCAGGTGCAACAATGCGGCAGGATAAGCTAGTAATGGAGTGAGATGGGACACGACTGCACGACAGAGTAGAAAAATATTGGATGTACTTTAATGTCACATGATGGTAATAGGTCCGCAAAAAGATTGGGAGTCAAGTAATGAGTAATTGCCAGATCTGCGATGTAATTGTGTAACTGAATTTGAAATTACATTTCCAAGTAATTGAAGTTCATTACATTCGAGATCAAAGTAATTGTATTTGTAATTAATTACATTCAAGATCAAAGTAATTGCATTTTAATTACATTTGAGCCCATGTAATTGACATTTTTCAATTGCAAATTACAATTACATTTTCACCTATACGTATAAGAAGTTCTGGGATTCCAAATTTCGCAGATTATCGCCCGTCCGTCCAATATTTTCGATATGTAAATTGATTCACAAAAAGCTCAGAGGTTTATGATGCTCTTTGCACATGCGCTTGAAAAGAAAGGAGTTCAAGTTTGGTTTCAAATTATAATCTAATTGAATGTATTTTTGAATATATAAAAATGAAAAAAATACTATTGGAAAGAAATTGTAATTAATTCATTTGAAAATAAAGGAATTGTACTTGGAATTAATAACATATTAGAAGTAACTGACACCGGTCTGGTAATTGCATGCATTGACGGACTGGCGTAGCCCAAGCTGATCAAGTGCAACCTCTGCTAAATCGCTTTTTCGAACAATAGCATCAAGAAAAATCGTGCAAATAAAGGCGAAAAGTGCAAAAAGGCAGAAAAATGTGTTTATGAAAGGACTCTTGAGCAAGGAAGCGACACGACATTTTTGGTCCCGCCACATTAGGCCATTGATTGCAAGTCTAGAGATCACTCAAAACTTTAATTTGCATACTTTTACCCATTCCAAAAGCATAAAATAGATTCATATGATACC
The DNA here is from genome assembly GCA_010645155.1 of Tigriopus japonicus. Lineage (NCBI taxonomy): Eukaryota > Metazoa > Arthropoda > Copepoda > Harpacticoida > Harpacticidae > Tigriopus > Tigriopus japonicus. Next base: position 2,121,557 of record CM021314.1, read on the forward strand.
ATTTTGTATTCAAAAATATATCTGAGGTTTGATTTGTTGTATTTTTGGCAAAAAAGTCATGCACAAATTCAATTTGTAAAAACAAAGGTTGAACAAAATATCACTTTCTTCCCAATTTTTGCTTTTTTGCATTATATTGAATAGAAAACAAATAATTTCAGACTCTATATTACTGAACATGAATTAGGGATAGTATTAAAGTAGTTCACAACTAATTTTATTAACAAATACATAGCCTAATTTATGTTCTCATTCAGAGTCATAAATGGTATTAGGTAGACTCCACATTTTTGAAAATTTAACTATGGTGCTTAATACGACAACTTTCTTGTCTTTTCCAAGTTGGTCTTAAAATTTAAAGAACTTTCAATTGGCATGGAGAAAACTGTGTTTTCAAGAAAATATTCAGTATTGACATTGTATCAGTCAATGAGTAAAAGAGACCTCAAATGCTGATATGGGAAGTCTTGATGGCTTCTTGGATATTTTGTGTTTGCTTAACTCACTGGACACTTTCATGAACTAGGTAACTGAGAAGTATTTAAAACGGCAGAAACCTTTTGTCCATGGGTGTTGGTTGTCTTGGAGATGAACCCACAGGGAACTTTCAGGTTTTGCTCCTAAACAACACTGAAAGAGGAACTTGTTCTTGTTGTATTATTAAGTAATAATAGTTTGTCATTGCTCTACTATTCTTTCTGAGCCACAAGCACAATGGCTTTCTTGAAATTTAGAGACCACTGGGCATTGACAAACAATTCCTTGATAAACTGGTGGTATTGTGCCATTGCTTAAATGGTTCTTGATCTTGATCATTGAAGCCTCAGTTCAGGAGCTCTTTTCCAACTCAAATGAAACCACGGTTTCAAAACCACTCTTTGATATGCCTCAAACACATTAGCTTGCCTTGGCACAATGCAAATACTCATTATCAAACATCCAAATCAATGTTCATAGCCAGAGCATGGGGGATTTTTGGCACTATTCACAGGCAAGTTAGGCTCATAAAGGTTCTTTAGAGACATAGAATTAAAGAGATAATCAGGGCAACTTTAAGCACAGCTTTTCCTACCCACGGCACTTGGGTTCTAGGTGAGATGACACACAATTTAAAGCTTATTCTCCACTTGGCTGTTGGAACTTTCTTCGCCGTTGTTTACAGTTAGGCCTAAGTTGGCTGGAAAGGTTTGGTGAATGCAAAAGGTGACCATTCCTTGCTGGAGGGTCCTTGGTTTATGTTACCAAAAATATTTTTACACTTTTTGCCCGTCCCTAATGATAACAAAAAAAAATGTGTTTCTGATGAGTAGGGCCCGGAAAAATATTTGCAAAAAATGACAAAACATTTAATATTCTTCAAAAGCTCTAAATATTTGAAAAAATGCCGGATATTAAAGAAAAAATTTTTGGCAAAGCCATTGTTTGGTATTTTCGTCTATGTGCACCGATTTTCCAATTTTCTTTTAGTGAACTTGATGCATCTGGCCGTGTTTGGAGGCACACTTGCCATGTTATTGATTTAACAACACAATTTTTAATTTGTCTCAACAGTTGGCGCAGTTTTTTCGTGCTTGACAGTTCTAACCCCTTTTCCCAGTCCGGCACCGACATAAGGTTGCGTGAGAGCAATAACATGACATTCCGATCCTTTGATCGCATGCTGCTAAATCAATTGAAAACGTGGTCTAGGAACATTGAAAAGTGAATGCGACAACAGATTATTGTCACACTAATTAGAAGAGTACGTAAACATAATAGCCCTAAAACATGGGATCTATTGCTTTGTGAATGTTGAACTTTGATACAGGTTTCACTGGTGCACAATGGGGAAAAAATCCGAGAGTGTGTGACCGCTTTTTTTCAAGTAGCGAAGGGCCTACTTTACCGTTTTAAGAGACTTCTATTGTAGTAATGCTTCAGTAGATATGCAATTACATGATGTTTTCGACAGTCTATTCCCAAAGTTAGGTGGAGTTCTTTTAGGGGAGATATTTATCTACGTGATGAAAGAGTCTTTGAACAGATTGGTTGACATATTGTTGAGGATGAGGCATATAAAAAATGATTGCCCTTATATTTAGGGTGTCTTGGTGCATTCTGGCTGGATTACTGAACAGAAACAGACGGCAGCAGACAAGTCATCTTTCTGATGGAAGCACTTCATCTTTTCCCGCCTGTTGCTTTTGCCCCTGTTTGCCAAAAGAGTTATCTAATAAGGCTGAGTACAGAAAGATGTATTACCATAAATCAAGAGTAGTGATGGACCAAAAGGTCTCATAACCGAAACCAAAAGTTTCGGCCGAATGAGGGCTTAACCGAAACCGAAAGGAGCTAATTACAAAATTGTTCAAATAAAAATCCGCCTTAAAAAATATAATGTTCATGTGTTCGATGTTTGGTAGTTGCAAATTTTGAAAAATCGGAAAACTTAAATTTCAGAGGTTTTTGGACCATTTTTTTTCGATTTTGTTGTCAAACTCCATTTTATATAGTATTTGTCGGCTTTCGGTTTTGGTAGGCATAACCGAAACCAAACCCAAATTTCGGCCGTAATTTCGGCTGAAAGCGCTTTCGGTCCATCACTAATCAAGAGTCAAGATCAGTGAGAAGTCTTGGTTGAGGCAAGCCCTCTTTGTGAGGGGATCAAGGAACTGGCAACTTCAAAATCAAAGAGCAAGCAAGAGCGGCCAGGGTCAAACACAGTCAAAGGGCTTGCTGATCTTTGATAACTTCTACCTAATCTGCCCTCAACACCTAACTTGCAATAGCAGCAGGAAATTTTGTCCCACCTCAAATCAGGATCATTTTTAATATGCCTCATCCTCAACAATATGTCAACCAATCTGTTCAAAGACTCTTTCATCACGTAGATAAATATCTCCCCTAAAAGAACTCCACCTAACTTTGGGAATAGACTGTCGAAAACATCATGTAATTGCATTTCTACTGAAGCATTACTACAATAGAAGTCTCCTAAAACGGTAAAGTAGGCCCTTCGCTACTTGAAAAAAAGCGGTCACGCACTCTCGGATTTTTGTCCCATTAATCGAAAACGTGGTTTAGGAACATTGAAAAGTGAATGCAACAACAGATTATTGTCACACTAATTAGGAGAGTACGTAAACATAATAGCCCTAAAACATGGGTTCTATTGCTTTGTGACTGTTGAACTTTGATGCAGGTTTCACTTGTGCACTATGTCACACCAAAGTGATTTTGCTGACAAGTGTGGTCTTAGAAATGGCATTGCTATCATTGCTAAAGTTGCTAGAATAAAAAACCGGAAATTATCTTTCCTTGATAAATCCGAGACCACCATTGGCCTCCAGCATTGCCTCAATCTGGGGCCTGAAGGCCTTGCAAGTCTTGATGATGAAGTCCATGGACATGCTGTTCCACTCCCTCTCCACGGCATCCTTCAAGGCATCCACATTGGCATGAGGGGTGCTACAGGCCTTTCTCTCCATGGCGCCCCAGATGCCATAGTCCAGGGGGTTGCAGTCGTGGCTTGATGGTGGCCACATGGACCATGGCCAGAGGCCAGCAGGGTTTTCCTTGCAGCAATTTTGAGTCTTCTTAGCCTTGTGTCCTGGAGCAGTGTCTTGCTGGAAGATGTAGTTCCCCTTAGGTTAGTTGGTGTCCAGCCAGGGCTTGACCACATCCTGCATGACCTTCAGGTATTCTTCAGCCCCAATCCTCAGTCCCTTGGGGAACCAGAATTGAGGCCTGTTCCCCTCTGAGGCAAACACACCAAGCACCATGGCTGATGCTGGGTGCTTGGTGGTGTTGATTGGAGGGACCTCTACAACACAGTATTCCAGGTAGCGGTCATTCCTGCTGTTTCTCACCTGGTCCAAAGTTTACAGCTTCTTGTCAGAGAAGATCCGGACCGTGGACCCATTGTGCTTCATCCAGGTTCTGTCCCTTAATGACCCTGGCCTCCTTGCTGGCATCTGAGAGGAGCTGATGACGTCTAGTGACGTAGGACACCAGGCCCTAGTCCTGAACAGCATTCCTGATGGTGTCTTTGCTGACCCCAAGATTCTTGGCCTGCTTCCTCATGCTGGTGGTGGGAGAGGCTTTGATGGTGTTGGAGAGGTCAGCAAGGAACTCTGCAGTCCGCTTCCTGTTGTGCCCGCCACTTCCAGGCATTTTTCCAAGGTCTTGTCCCTCATCCTTGAGCTTCTTGACCTTGGAAACCAAGCCCAGAGAGCAGGGGACAATTTTGGCAATTTTCCTAAAGTCCATTTGGGCATCGAGCAAAGCAGAGACCTGATTCCTTTTCTCCTCCATTGTCACTATAGTTTGTCCTATAAAAATTCGTTGATAACAAAAGTTGTTTGTTTTTGTCTGGCCTAAAGTGAGCGAAAAGGCAGAAAATTGAAATTACAACCACTACAATGAATTAAAGTACTGTTCACGATTTGCTTAGCCACACTGTATAACAATTATTTCTGTTATATATTCTGTTAGATATTGTAAATATATATTTTTGATATTTATATTGAGCTTATAGTGTGATTGGCTATTTTCAGGGATGCCAAAAAATATTCAAACATGTCAAATCGGAAGAAAATTGGCTTTATTTCGTTTATCCACCGGTTTATCCCCCCATTTATTCCGTTTATCCCCCCATTTATCTCGTTTATCCCCGGGTAAAGGGGATAAATCGAAAAAGTTGATTCCCCGACCAACCCTGGGTCAGGTTAAAGATGCTTTAGGTCAGGTACTGTCAGGAAAATCCAAAAAATGGGGGCAAAAGCCAGCCGTAGTTCTGAACTCGTGGGTCGAAAACTCTGTGATCGTTAACTAGTCGGGCCCTTGCACTCAACAAGCTTCTTTTAGTAGGTGAGTGATGGATCTTGCCGAAAAACTGCCAACCTTGCCTACACCATTATTTTTGTATGTGCAAAGAGTTGTCTAAATGTCAAGTCAGAATTGACAACCAACACTTGTAGTGTGTCTTTGCCCAGTAATTGTAATTGAAACCAGACTTTTTCTAATCTACATATTTATCAATGCTCCCTATATGCCGATGATACAAATATGGCAAAATTTGAAGAAAAAAAGCTTGTCAAGAATTAGAAAATGTGTCAAAATACTTTTAAAGTTGGAGTTAACATTTAGAACTGAATCAACACAAGGTTTATCCCAGTAACAAATTTGTCCTAAACGGAACGCCCGTTTAATTAGGATGTATTTGCCCAGAACGTAAAGTTTAAACTATTTGCCAACAGAGGTGTGACACCTTTGAAATTGCGCATTCCCGATAGAATTAGGAATTATAACAAGTCCATGACGCATTCCCTTTATAAAGAGTGAAAAAAATGTAGCATGGCACGTTTTATTGGAAACAGGTTATAAAAGGGCATGTGGCTTTAAACAGCGTCTCCTAACACTTGTATCAGAAGTTGTTTTTGACACCAAATAAGAAGTCCACGTGGCTTACCTTCAAAATAACATAGAGCAATTATGAACCATTGGATCGTGATCTGCGTTATGATTTCAATTTGCAGGTCTGAAAAAATACAAAATATCGTTTCGGTTTTTCATATAACCCGCCAAGTACATTCCTTGGAAATGTTCCCCCGAGTTGTTTGGACCAATATGGAAATTCTGGAGACATCTTTTGGCCTGGCATTTGCAGCTGATGATTCCTTTGATCTTCCAGTTCACTTGATGTCTTCACAGTAAGTAGGTCATTCCACAGGTTGACTGTAACATATTATGTTCCATATATTTGTTTTCATTCCCCTCTAGGAATGATCAGAACTTCAGTCAAATTGTGAATACAGGAATGGCATTGTTGGATTCTTGTAGAAACATGGATGAACTTGAAATGATTGCATCTTTGCAAATTCAAGTGCTAGTCTTGGAAGAATGTGAGATTTCTAAAATGAAACATTGGCCATTGAACCTAGAAACAAGAGTAAGACCAAATTAAAATCATATCCTTGGAATCAGAATTGATTTAAGTTACTTTATTTTTCAGCTCTTTACGATCAATAAGCAATGGCGAGTCCGTGAAATTTACAAGATCGATAAATTAAGTGAGGAAGTAATTTCTCAAGACGTTGGAACTTATGATCCAAAGGACGGGTTCAATTTGGATCAACCTTTAATATGGCATCGTCGCCAAAACCTGTATCAACATAGATTAAGAGTTGGACACCATGCTCATAGCCGTCCTATGTTTGTTGTTGAGCCAGACGGATCTTATCGAGGATATCTGGGCAATATCTTTCAGCAACTGAAAGAAACTCTGAACTTCAGTATTACTTTGGTTCCAGACCCTTCAAATCGTTATGGGGCACTGGTTGATGGCAAAACGTTCGATGGACTTGTCGGCATGATCCAAAAAGGTCATGTAGATTTGGGAATTGCCGATATCTCAGTCACGCAAGACCGCTTAAATGCCATTGAGATTCTTGAGCCATGTTGGGTGACAGCTTACAAGTATGCTCCTTTATTTTTCTCTTCAAATAGCCAGTATGTTTTTGCGCTAAATTTTTCTTAAAAAACTTTACGATTTTTGAAACGGTTTTTTGTTCCTTTTTAAGTTTTAAAAATGTTGTTACGGCATTTTTATAATTCTTACAACTCCAATCAACAAATAATCATAACAAATTTTACTTTGGGGTGTTTCCAAAGCCTACCACCATGTCTAAATAAATGGCATCTTTTTTTACTTCCAGACTCTTACTGAAGCGTCCTAATGCTTCAATTCAATGGACCACGTACCTTCGTGGATATGATGGGTTGTTTTGGACAACGTACTTTGCTTTAATTTTGATCCTAATGGCCGTATCTTGCGGTTTGGCAAAATATTGGAACATTCCGCTTGACCAGATCTTAGGTCACTTCTTTGGCTCGATATTGAATCGTGAAATTACGACTCTCAATCCCAAAATGTTGAAACCAAGTTTGCGAATCTTATTGTTTAGTCTCCTAATGTTCTCATTTGTCGTGTTTGCTACGTACAACGCCATTCTTACGTCTTTTTTGGCCACTAGAGAGATTTCTATCCCGGTTAAAACCGTGGCAGATTTCCTCAAACCTGACGTCAAACTGGCCTTGAAAGCCGGAACAGCCACTTATGACATGTTTCGCCGTGCCAAGGAAGGTTCTTTATTTCAGCAAGTTTACGATGCCAAGATTAAACCCGACAAATTGGCCACCTTTGAGGGAGGCAGTGTAACAAGCGGTGAATCTGAGTCCAACAAAACGAAGCTCTTGAACTTGGGTTACTATATGATCTTGGACGCAACTTTTCATAGTCTGGTCAATGAAGACCCATGTACATACATTTTTGCCCCATTTGATAAATTCCTCATTGACTTCAACTCCCTTGGGCTCACCAAGGATTCGCCCTTGAAGAACCTGTTCAACTTTCACCTTCGAAGACAACGAGATTCCGGTCTTTGGCATATCTATAAGCAACGCATGTTTACTAGTAGATCAAACTCACCTGAACAAAATGATTGTAGTAATAAGGATGATAAGAATATGATTGGATTGGAGCTTGATGTTACTATCCCGGCATTTTTTGTCTTTGCTTGTGGGATTGGCTTGAGCTTAAGTGTTTCATTTATTGAAAAACTTTATTCGATCTCATTCTAAGTGTTAAAAATTTTATGTGAAAGGAGATGGGGTATTGTTTACATCCCATAGCCAGATAGTTAATTAATCAGATTTCACGTCTTTGAAAATGAATAAAGAGCATTGACGTTGTGTCCAAATGAGGCCACTCTGGTTTCTTTCATTGATGCTGTCTTAAATATCTGTTGCAAGTAATACTAGGCCTATGATGTACAAACAATTAAAATTACAATTAGAGATGAGAAATGTACCGGGATGGTCTAGTGTGTGCGTTGAATTTACTTCAAGTCTCATGAAAGAAATTCCCGTTGTTCAAATTTTTGTTCTTGTTGCAATAGGTTCAAAATTCACTTTCTCAACTTTTAACGTCCCAAATATTCTTCCTGTTGCCTCCTTTTCCCTCTATTTTTCTTTTTTTATTCAATTGTTCAAAAATACAGTATCATAGAAATCAAAATTCTCAGAATTACAGGTGTTATTGTACAGGTATTATTCCCGCCTTTACTCTAGTCAATATCTCATTCTCGTTCTGGCAGAGTTTTGCCAATGAACCGAGAAAAATATCAGCGGAGACCTTGCGTTGCCAGACCCATCTTGCGTCGATTTCCAACATGGTTGCCAGTACATAATCTTTGATGCCACTTTTTGGCCACATGTCAACTCTGTTTCTTCGACGGTTATCAGTTTTTCGAAAAGGCTCATATCTCAAAAATGGGTGCAATTTAAGCTAAATGATACCACTCAAAAGAAGATAGTCGTCAAGGAAAAGGACTTAAGATTTTGCCAACAACTGCCATCGTATATCTCGCCCTGGCAACCATGTTGGAAATCTACGTTAGATGGGTCTGGCGACGCAAGGTCTTTGCTGTTGTTTTTCTCGGTTCATTTGGTTTTTATGGTCAAAAATCTGACCACAACTAAACTATTCAAGAGTCAATAGACCTTATCTGCCATAAAATATGGCTGCACTGTCAACTCGAAATCCATTTTTATAACTATGGATGGAACTCGAAATCGAAATAGTTCGAGCTTTGCCAAATTGGTCCCTGTTTAGATCTTTTCAAAAAGTTCAATACAACTTGCCCTTTTTAAGAGCGATAAACTTCCGAGTCAAAACTGGCAGCACTCCTGGTTCGAAACACATCACTAGGGCCCGGAAAAATATTTGCAAAAAAGTGACTAAATATCCAATATATATTTTTTTCAAAAACCCAAAATATTTTGAAAAAAGCGGGATATTAAAGAAATATTTTTTTACAAGGCCATTTTTGGGTATTTTTGTCTGTGTGCACCGATTTTCCAAATTTTTTTCTGGTGAAATTGATGCATTTGGCCGTTTCGGGGGGCAAACTTGACATGTAATTGATTTAAACAATACAATTTTCAATTTGCCTCAATAGATGGCGCAGTTTTTTCGTATATGACAGTAGTTTTGATTGCGACAGCGATTGCGATTAGTACAAATGCCATTTTGTAGAGATTTTTGTATTTTGGGTTCATTTTGGGAAGGCTCTTTTGAGCATTGTTATATAAAGTCGAATATCGAAGTCGAAATATTTTTTTTCGACTAGAATATTCGTGAAAATATTTATTTTTTCTTGAAACAGCCAAAATATTTAAAAAATCGAGGATAAGTGGAGAAATATTTTTAAAAAATTCTATATTTTAAAAAATTTATTTCCGGGCCCTACTAATAAACATCTAGTCATTTACCAACACTCGCCAATGCAACAACAGGAAAAGGAAAACTTCTCTGTGATGTTTTCAATATTGCCATTTCCAGCCGTTGAGTCTCCCATTTTGCCAACTGTTTGAAAAGTGCCATTAAAACCGCCACCTGGCAACACTGATGACTTTCATGACGACTTCATGTAACAAGAAAGTTACTCTAATTCTGGCTACACTATTGGAAACGCTTCATTCCTTTCCTTGGCCTTGAAAAAGGGGCATGGAGTCAAAACTAGTGATGAACCGAAAGGGCTCATAACCGAAACCGAAAGTTTCGGCCGAAAGAGGGCTTAACCGAAACCGAAAGCAGCTGATTACAAAATTGTTCAAATGCAAAATCTGCCTTAAAAATTAGAATGCGCATGTGTTCGATGTTGGGTAGTCGCAAATTTTGAAAAATCGGAAAACTTAAATTTCAGAGGTTTTTGGACCAATTTTTTTTTGATTTTGTTGTCAAACTCCTTTTACATAGTGCTTTTTCTGCTTTCGGTTTCGGTAGGCATAACCGAAACCGAAATTTTGGCCGTAATTTCGGCCGAAAGCGCTTTCGGTCCATCACTAGTCAAAACATACGTCGTTTATTAATCATTAGATAACTTGCAAGCTTTAGTCAGGCTGATTTGGCAAAGGGGGCGGAATGCGTTGAATTTGTGAGGAAAATGTCGCCCTCACAACTGTTGAGCGGACGGTTAGTGTGACCAAAAATGCCAATCAAGACCAACTTCTTTGGTTTCGTTCTTGAAGCCAGGAGTTGGTTTTTGTCCATTTTTTTTTGGATTAATCCCACATAACACAAGAGCTTAAATTTGTGTTCTTCCTTTCATTGACTTATTCAATGTTTTGGCTAAAACGTTCCTAGGTGTAGTATTCAAATCCAAGGCATGGCCACCTCCTGACGTCAAAACGTCTGCATTATTTTTGAGGATTATGAAGATGACATTTTTCCTGCCTATCTCTGGGACATTGACTTGTGGTCAATCAACAAAAAACAACCTCTAAACTGAAGAAGGAAGGTTGTAAATACTTAAATATCAAGAGCAAAATGTTGGACACTTTTAGAACAGCTTTAATATAATTTTGTGTTTTGCCCTATTTTAGAAGAAAACCTTTCAGGCCATTTCTGGTCGAAATCTGGCTGGGAGGTGGATGTACCAAGTGTTCAGCACAAAAAAGTATTGACTGCTGAATTTCTTGGAATTGATAGAGAGGATTTATAAAAAGTTGGTTCCGAGTCTAGATTAACATGAGATTCTCAAAAAGCATTCTCAAATTGTTTGGGCAATTAGCATTACCAGGTGGTTTCAAACCAACGCTGCCAAAAGTTGTTTGAAGTACTGCCAATTATGAGTGTTCGCTGCCATTTTAGTAAGGTCTTATTGCCATATCTGCCACTTTTTAGCAAAAATATTCTCATTTTTAATCATTTTGAGCCCACTCACAGAGAACGCTAGTGTCAACCAGGACTCATCACCAATTAACTCAGCTTTGTTAGATCGCTGGCAAACAAGGCCAATAACAACAGACAGGAAAAGAAAAAATGCAGCCATCAGAAATATGACTTGTGTGCTGCCATCAGCTTCTATCAGGCAATTCACCTAGAATTCTCTAAGACATTTGAAATAAATGTGATCATTTTATTTGCTAGCTTCTCAACAATTTGTCAATCAATATGAACAAAGACCCTTTTATCATGTAGATGGATGTCTCCCCTGACAGAACTCCACCGTTCTCTGGGAATAGACTATCAATAACATCATGAAATCGTATTTCTACGGAAGTACCTACTACAAAAGAAGTGTCATAAAACATGTGAAAAGGCCCTTCGCAACAAAAAAAAGCGGTCACGTTTCGAATTTTCCTCCCATTGTGACAACCCCCACTTCCTTTTGCAAGAAAGATACGATAAACCTTTTGCAAATAGGTGTAACAACATCAAATGTGCTCATTAAAAATGAGAACGAGCTTTCACAAGGGAATGACTAGAGCGAGGATTAAAAGGTTCTTTTTGAGTCCTTTTTACATTTTCTTGAAAGCATAATTAGCGTAATAAACCTTATCGTCACTGGAAATGGGAGAAAATGAGTTTTTTGCTGAAGGTTCACAACTAAATGAAAGATGAACAATGAGAAGACCAGTCAACAGAAGACATAAGCCCGGATGTTATGTGCACTAATTCAAATGGCTCAAGTATACCAAAGTAGAGTAAAAACAACGTTGCTTGAGTATAGTTTCCGTACATAAGCTGCGTTTGAAAGGCAGCTGATGTACAGAGACTATACTCGAGCAGCGTTATTCATACTCTACTTTGGTATCCTTGAGCCATTTGAATAAGTGTACCTAACATTCGGGCTAATGTTTAACTAACCCCAAGAGAGCAGCTTCATGGCTAGATTGGACAAGAACCACTGTACTAGAGGACGAATTTCAGAGCAGTGTCCATGACGTCATCAATACACCTTGAGTTGGATCATCACTGATCCGTCTTTAATTCTAGGTTGAGAGAACATCAACATTCATTTGCGAGGAAAAGAGAAGTCAGTCAGGGACGCCACTCAAACATGTTGTTACAATCTATTCATTTCTTATCATAAGCTAAGCTCATTGGATTAGATTTTGAAAAATGATTTGAAATTTTGAAGTTATTGCAAGATTTACTTGTATCAATAGTCTATTCTAATAATGTTTCTTTTCCCCATGTCAACGAAATCTCCATGTGGTGTCAGTGTTTGTTCGTTTGACAGGGTGACCACTCGAATGAAAGGTTCAATGAGAAGGGCAACATTTCTTATCTTCTTTAAATAGGAAATCGTGTTCTTTTTGTCTTCTTTTAACTCAATATTTTAAGCAAGTATTTGAAAGTGGTCTTTGAACTATTCTTGGAGAGGGTTGTTCAATGTTGGACATAAGTGGTCAATTTAGGTCAGGAACCAACCCTTATCAATTTGGTCACCTGAAGAAATGTGTGACCATTGTGAATTGAGCTTCCATGAAGATGCCACTCAAACACCTTGTGGATTTACCTCTCATTCTGGTCATCTTGCAATCTCCAAGTATCACATTTTAGTGTCTAAGTGCACAAAGAGTTCCAGTTGTGCTGATTGTGAAAGAAAATTTGGATGGGTTGTGTGTGGCCCTCAAAAGAAAAAGAGGGCTTGACTTCATCCTTCTTTCTTTCTTTCTTTCTTTCTTTCTTTCTTTCTTTCTTTCTTTCTTTCTTTCTTTCTTTCTTTCTTTCTTTCTTTCTTTCTTTCTTTCTTTCTTTCTTTCTTTCTTTCTTTCTTTCTTTCTTTCTATCCAAGACCATCGTATTCTCCAATGATGAGAACTACTCAAAGTCAATTGTGTCACTTATGTGTTTGTTCAACATGCTTTTAAGCCTTCCATCTTACTCTCAGATCATTCAATGGATAGATGGATGGACAAGAAATGGATTGTAGGATTTGAATAAAGGTTCAGGGAATATTGGCATTCTCTTGTCACTACTGCAACTTTGATGTGGTGATTCAACAAGAAAAAGAATGGGAAAAACAATGGAATCATCACCAGTTAGACAAGAACAAGCACGAGGAATTGAAGTGGCAACTGTCAGATACAGAGACAGATACTCTTGGCTGAAGGCTTACAACTTTAAGAAAGATCAATTATGAGAAGACCAGTCAACCCAAGACATCAAGGGTTAACCAACCGCAAGAGAGCACCTTCATGCCTAGATTGGACTACATCCACAAAGATGCTAAAATTTGCAGATGATTTGAAGATCATCGGGATTATCTTGCAACCTCAAGATGAGATGAGTCCAAAGTGCCTTGAACTCAGCTGAAGAATGGGCCTTGAATAATGGAATGACCTTCAATATGGATAAGTGTAAGATGATGAGGTTTGGAAAGAGGCCAAAAACCACTCCTAAGTATATCCTGAAAGGCCAGGAACTTGAGAGTGCAGTCATGGAAACAGACCTTGGTATTATTTTTGATTGTAACATAAAATTCCGTGAACACTGTGCTGATATCCTGTGGGCAAGTAGAATGATGGGGCTCCTGAGATGCACGATCACCATGAGGGACAAGAAAATTATAACTAGACTGTACAAAGTGCACATTAGACTCATACTAGAGTATAACATGACTTTTTGCTCTCCTTGAAATGTAATAAAATATAACCATTCACTTGAAAACACGTCATTTCTCTGGTTATTTCCCATTGCTAAAATGTTGTCATGTTCCACCATTCGCTCAAAAACGAATGTTATTAGAAAAAATAATCAAAATTCATTGAATCAAAGGCAGTCATCGCATGTCCTTAATTACTGGTGTGGGCCCCAAGCTGTAGGTCCTTTGACCTTGAAATGAATCCTTTGTAGAGTCATCCTTGGATTGGACTAGATCCTTTAATAAACAATGCAAAGCCATTCAAAGAATGGTTTTGGTCACAATTGACAATCAAGTGTTATGATGTTACTATGGCAAGAAAGCAACAAACTCCAAATGTGAAAAGTGTTAAAACCCTGTAATTAAGTGTGCAAATTACCTCAATGTTTGAGGAATCCTTCTGTTGGTGTGTGCAATGTCAAAGAAGGTGGGAAAAAAGCCATTTTACTTTGCCAAGAAACCTCCTAAGACTTCTCTAAGAATGAAGAGAATCCTTATGCCTAACATGTCTTGGTTTTGAAAGTTAATGATTCTACTCTGATACTGGATTGAAAATACACTTGGCCTTTAAATTGCTATTTCAATTATAATAATTATAGTCATTTCTCTTGTTATTTGCAATTGTTAAAATGTTATGTTCCACCAACCACTTAAAAACAAATGTTATTGGTAAAAATAATCAAAATTCGTGGAATCAAAGACAGTCAATCGTATGTCCTAAGTTGTTGGTGTCAGCCCCAAGCTGTAGGTCCTTCGACCTTGAAATGAATCTTTCCTAGAGCCATCCTTGACTAGGATCGTTCTGAAATGAACCGGATACCTGATAAAACAAGGGGCAGTCGGCAGTTTTTTGACCAAAATAGACCTTCAGAGTTCTATGTTCAGACTTTTCAGACGATGAGAGAAAAGTTCAGACTTTTCTCTCATCGTTCTCTTCAGGGTGACTAATAGTAGGTCTAAAAGCTAGTACTTGAAACTTACAATAACAGTGTAATAAGTCAAATTTATGATATTTTAAAATGTTAACATCAAATTTCAGTACAATCTTCTATAATTTCCCCCCAATGGCCGGTTATTTTAAAGCCCTGGGGTTGGATGAGAGCCCTTCAAACTTGGTAATTTGGCTTTACTAATTTTCAGCTTTCACACCAACGGTTTTGCGCATTCTGCCCCCAAATGTCGTGAATCAGGGCTGAATCGTGAAACTCTATAGCAGAAAAAGCAGTGTCCAAAATGTCAATCGGCACATGGGTCATTGAAATAGACCAAATACCTGATAGGACACAAGCCAAATTTACTTAGTTTGTTATTCCAATCGACATTTTTTTCTCAGTTTTTAGGTAAAAGAGGTGTTGGACTCCTTCTTTACCATACTAAAACATCAGCAACATTTTTAGGTTAGAATTAAATTTTAAAATAGTATCTTTGGATCTGAAAATGCGGGACAAACCTTTTCCTCTTAGAAATTGTAGAAAATGCAAAAATAAGTTTTAAACAAGTTGTAAATCTAACGGAATTTTAGAGTCGGGTTTAACTAAAGGTTGCGCGATTTCAACATCAAAACTTTGCGTTTTCTAGCGCGATTTTTTTCTTCTTCTCTTGTGTTGTATGGTCTTTGATGGACCTTGACCTAGACTACTGGTGCAAGGGTAAAACGCTCAACAAAAACTTTATTAGCACACTACCTCAAAGACAAGTTTCAATACAAAATTTAGACTTACAATGCAAGGACTAGATCCCTTTCTATCACCTTTATAATTGAATATTTAAATTAAAGCCAAAATGTCCCTTATCAAATGCAATTTGTGTCAGCTCCCTGGTTTTAGCAGTCTCTCTCTCTCCCTTTTTCAAAATTGGGACTTTGAGCACTCAGTTAGAACAAGGGTGTGCAAACTTATTTAGGAGTGGGCAAAATTGGCCGGACCGTTGGCGCTCGCGGGCCACACCATCCAAAACGGCAAATAATTTCTAGGATGAAATTCACCAACTATGCCAAAATCATGCTGCGGGTCTGGTCTGAAGTAGCTCAGTTTTGACTAATTCCTGAGAACAGTAAGCATCATTGTTAAATAAATTGGCAAGAAAAGGAGCGCTATCTAAGGCTGCTACAATGATCTGAAGTGATGTTGCCATCGTCTTTCGGCAATTTCGTTCAAATTCAGTGCAGAGCCGCACCGTTTTAAGGGCCTCATTGGGTTTCGCGTCAGCTGAAGTTCCCGTCCTGTGGTGAGAGGTTCCTGACCAGACCGACACGGACAGTCGGTGACGTCATCCAACATGCGGGTAGCCAAAGTTCATGATTAAAGGAAACCTTCCCTTATCAGTAGAGCTAGGATTTTGTTGCTATTTTTTAAGGCAAAAGTAGCTAAAAAGTTGCAAATATTTTTTTATCAAGTTGCCATAGAAGTTGCTGTTTTCCACGGAAATTGCTTTTTTTACAGTGAAGTTGCAAATCTTCTACTCATATATTTTTTT
This sequence comes from Tigriopus japonicus, assembly GCA_010645155.1. Classification (NCBI taxonomy): domain Eukaryota; kingdom Metazoa; phylum Arthropoda; class Copepoda; order Harpacticoida; family Harpacticidae; genus Tigriopus; species Tigriopus japonicus. The sequence continues at coordinate 2,137,507 of CM021314.1, forward strand.
ATTTTCGTTTGAGATTGTAACGACAAACCAATGTTTGCTCAAGATTTTCAGACTTTTTCGCAAAACTTTACCCTGCATGAACAAAATTTAGGTGTCTAACAGCTTGGACTTCAAAATTACCCAAATTTTGGTGTTTTGGTAATTTACCAATTGACAAATTTTTATACCAAAAGGGGGTCAAATATTACCTAGATTTGATAATATTACCCAAATCTGAGAGCCCTGATGTTCACAGACCAGCCCCAGACTTCTCAGTTCTAGCTAAGCAGGCAGACCGCCGCGACAGTACGGAGATTCGTGACCTCTAGATGACGCAAGCTGTATTTTCTGGATTGACTCTGAGAATCAAACTTCGAGAAAGACCCTTCCAAACAGGGTAGTGCCATCTATGACGTTCCTTATGAAACCATCCTTTTTAGGAGTGTTGTTAGGTAATCCCTCGTAGAGGGCGGTTTTGGTGACGTCAGAAATGAGATTTCTCTGATTTATTTATCTATGGTAAGTTTGTGTTTGCTCGTACATGGGCCAAAGTTGCCAAATTATGGCGGGAAATTCAAAAGTTGCTAAAAAGGCCCAAAATCGGCAAAAGTTGCAATTGCAATTGCAAATTGCATTTGCAACTGAATCCTAGCTTTACTTATCAGAAACACGTCTAAACTAGTTAGCCTATTTGATAGTGCGGTTTGGTTGGTAAAAATCCTAAAGCTTGTTAAAAATGTGTCTAAGGTATTTATTTACCTTTACATATTTACTACAAAATCAACAAAGAATAAGTACTTTGGTTTGTTATTGAACTTCGTCAGAATCAGCTGAATGTTCAACAGAACGCTCTTGACCAATCACCTGCATGAACCATCGGGCACCGTGTTTTAGCCTAGGGATTTTTGATCACTTGAGAGTGTTCTTTGCTTTGCTTCCATCGAATAGATTTTACTGGTTTGATTACTGTTGAATGAAAAGAAACAAACACATTCAAATCAGTGTTACAAACTTTTTGGAGAAGCTGGAACGACATAGAAATTATTCATGGATGCTATTTTCTTGAAATAAAATCTTTCCTCTTTTTGGCTTTTTCGAAAATATCCATTAAAGAACGCTCGCTCGAACGCACGCACGCGGATTGGAAAATAGGGTTCGTTTCAAGGCATTGAGTTCTTTTAATACTAGAGGGACTGAAAGCCTTAAAATGTGTCTCCCGGTCGCCAACTCTTGAGCGGACAAAAGTGCGGGAACATTTGAAATGTGTGACCAGGCAAATATCAACCATGCAATTGATGAATCAAATGTGGAATTGAGTTATGTTTTTGGGTCATTTTTTTGTTATTGTTGGTGGTCACTTTTTGGAAAAAAACTGAAGACATCACTAGGTGACCCTAGAGGGCTAAATGGAGAGAAGAGACACTCCCACTCAGCCGCTTGCGTGGTAAATTGCTTTGGCTTTGGTAGCCTGGAGTTGGGCAGAGCACCTCAAAGTGCTCTAAAAAGAAGAGTGGCTCGACTGCCCAAGCAGAAATTTGTCAATTTTTGAGCTGATTTTGTAGACTAACGGGTCACAAAAATAACTTCTTTTACCATTAGTATCCAAGCCCATTGTTATCCCAACACCCTAAGCACATTAAAACATGAAATACGTTTGTCAAACTCGAATTTGAGAATGTCCGAAATGTTATGATTAAGAGGTTGTGTTTTCCTGAGATTATTCTTTGCGTAGTTAAACACTCGGACTTCGTAACATAGATATGTATAGAAACGACATTTTCATTTTGTAGGGACAAAAGGTGAAAAATGGTTTTGTTAATGCGCCCAAAGTTTCCAAGGAATATTGATGTATTAATTATGGTTGATTTGAGTAGAGCCATGTCCTCTTTTCTGTCTTACTAGTAAAATATGATTTTTCTCATGTAAATTTGTAGTTTTGAATTTGTTGCCCTCAAATCTTGACAGGGAATAAACAAGAGGTGAAATTGTTTAAGACAGGGCTAGACATATTGCAAATATTTGTGTATTAGGCCCCAGAAAAACAGTTTCTTGACAAGCTGATGGCATTGCACCATTGCTTTAATGATTCTTGGTCTAAATCATGGGAGCCTCAGTTCAGGAGCTCTTTTCCAACACAAATGAAACCACTGTTTCAAAACCACTCTTTGATATGCCTCAGACACCTTAATTTGCTTTGGCACACACAAATACTATTGGCCAAACATCCAAATCAATGTTCAAAGCCAGATCATGGGGGATTTTGGGCACTATTGACATGTAAGCTTGGCTCAAAAAGTTCTTTAGAGCCTTTAAATCAATGACATAATTGTGGCATCTGAAAACACAGGTATTCCTACCCACTGCAATTGGGTTTTTAGATGAGATAACACGCATTTGAAGCTTTTTCTTCTCTTGAGTGTCTTAACGTTCTTTGTCGTTGTTTACACTTAGGCCCAAGTTGGCGAGTGATTGCAAAAGTTGACCATTCCTTGCTGGAGGGAGTTAACCCCAGAATCATCCGACAAAATCATAGGGAGAGGTGACTGAGCCTGTCCTATCTATGCATATCTATGCTTTGAAATACAACTGGACAGCGGGCCAGGTTGACCAAATGTTGCACGAGTCCTAAATGTCAAACGGTTAGAAAGTTTTGATTGGTACTCTTGAATTAATATTTGAATGTACCCTCTGGGTACACATTATTTTCTGACTTTTAATAATTCGACCCATAGTCATGTTGGTTGAGTTGCAAGTACATTTCTTGAACTGAGTCCAACTCATTGATGGAGCTTGGAACCTTTTTTGCATTTCGAGTGAAAGCACAAGCACATGAGGTTATTGACGCATTTTTGAATTTGGCGGCATGACTGGGGAAGCAGAGAAACAGCAAACTGTGTTCATAACAAAATCCTTGCTCATGGGAGTGACATTTCTCTCCATTTAGCGCGCTAGGTGACCCTTCCTTGAATTTGAATACCTAAACTAGGAACTTTTGTGCCAAAACATTGAATAAGTCACAAGTAGGCAGAACACAAATTCAAGCTTTTGCGTTATGTAGGGTTAATCCAATGCATATATGGACAAAAACTAACTTGTGGCTTCAAAATTAAGTTTAAGAAAGTTGGTCTTCATTCACATGTTTGGTCACACTAACTGTCCGCTCAACATCTGTGAGGGCGACATTTTCTTCATAAATTCAATGCATTCCGCCCCGCTTGCCAAATCGGCCTGACTAAGCTTGCACGCTATCTAGAGATTAATAAATGATCTAAGTTTCAAAGTGACTTATTTTATCTTTTGACTAGCATTTCAGGTGACTCCCTCTGACAAGTGTGATTTGTTTACTCTCAATCGAAGCGAGCAGCTCCCTGTAATCACAACAGAACTTTGAGCTATTTTAGACGGATTGAAGTATATGAAACGGTAATCGTTCCCATACAGAAGTCCGATCATTTTTTTTTTCAAATCGTAGCGTCAAAGATGTGTGTAACGCAATAGCGCTTGATAAAATGTAAACGTTACTTTTATCTTACACGATTGGTTCAAAATGATGTGTATACATATGCAAAAACAATGTTTGGTTACCCAGTGTTTCGTTGTTCCCAGTTTTTGCATATCCGGGTTTCTTTGTATTCTTGTATCGAGTTTTGTTGTGTTGAATTTTCCGATGCACCGTGTTATCCTGGAAGCTAAAGAAAGAGTGGAGGGGTTTGATAAATTGTTAAATTACGTTAAATCACAGATCTGTGATAAAATCAGAGGCTGGAAGCAAGGATGGAGGAGACGTGGTGTCGTGGTTAGCGCAGTTTCCTATATGTCGAGAGAGGTCTCAGGTTCGATTCTCCTTCCCGACCTTTCTCAAGGAAACTTTTAGACGTTAATCCACACCGACAGACGGATAACCATTGTGTTACCGGACTTGAAACTGCCAATCAGAATTATTTGGACGACGTGATGGCTGGCTTCGCCGGCTGGGCGAGGCTTAACCCTCCGACCCTAGCACCAATAACCCAAAAAATATTCATTACGACAAAAAAAGTTGATCTGAAAAAAGAATGACAAAAAAAAGAAGCAGTAAAGAACTCCAGCTACAGGTTGGACCTGAGCATTTCGAAAACAATTAACGACATATCTAGTAGATAATTTTCTAAACGCTTTGTTGTCCTTAAAAGTGACTAACTCGCATGTTCCTCCTCCCTTTGTGTAAATATTGGCTTGGTCGAACTGGTACTTCAATCAATACCACGCGGCTTCTGATTAGTGCAACACTGAAGAGCATTGAAGTACACATGGAAAATGGACAATGGGAGAAAGTCCCATCCCATGAGAAGAGGACACGTGGCCTTTCAAAGATAATGCATTTTTAATGCGAACCAGCCTCGGCTGATTTGCGTTGAATTAGTAAGTTAAGAGTCTTGGGAACGCTTCCTGCAATTCATTTATCTTAATAAAAATGGATTCAAATGCACTCATGTACGTGACTTTGGGAGTGGTTTACGTGGTTCTCTTCATCGTGATTGGTTCCTATTTGGTGATGAGACAACGAAGGAACGATACCCAAATCCCCAAAGAGGAGATCCTAACCAAAAGTGATGAGAAGGAAGAACCTTCGGATGGTAATCGGAAACGGGTCCGTTTGGACAACATTCAACATATTAGTGAAGACTCCAAAGAACCTTTGGAGCCTACTGAAGAAGCCACCAATAGAGACAAGAAGGAAGACTAGAAGAATGATTGTTTTTAATTCACCGGTTTATAGCTTTGACGAGAGTGCTCCAGCTTGCAACTGGAGCCAACTGTCTTTATCCAGCAATTTGTAACTAGATTTACTCGAATTCCGGAAATAAATGGCATCCTTGATTTGAGTCACATTAAACCCTTCGGCTTTAAGTCCTTTTTTCATTAGCTTGTAGGTTCCTGTCAAATCCAAATCCTTAAGAATTCGAATAAATAAGGGTTGGGCATACTTGGGCAAACTCTTTCGCATCGCCTTCTCCAGTGATTCCAATTCCACCGTTCCATGAGGATCTAAAAATAAAATACACGCACTATTAAAAAAAAGGTTGAGTATTTCTTTGTAAGCAAGTCATTTCAGAGGTAGTTTGTTGTTCGTATGTTGATGAAAAAATGACTTCAAAATTAAGTTCGGACGATTGAAGTTTGGTGCTTTTATGCGAATGTCTAAAGACACTGACTTCTTTCATTTTCTCTAACCACATGAAAAGTAATCAGAGGTAGGAATAAGTTGAAACAAGTTCATGAAAAGAACTTTTTGATTAAGAAAAAAGCAAAAAATATATTTCTTATCCCCAAAAGCACAACTAACCGTTTGACTTTGAATTTTCAAATCCGCTCAATCATACTAAAATTATTGAGTCTGCTATTTGCCCAATATATCATATCCTGGTGATTTGAAAGTTAAAAAATAGATGGAACAGGCAGAAAAAGTTTTTTTTCTTTTGATTCGAATATCCACTAGCAAATGAAATTTAAAAAAAATAATCATGGCGTAAAACAAGTGTTTAACCCTTGTCCTACTCACCATGAATGGCAGCCATTCCAGCTTTGCCTTCTGTGCCTGGGATTTCCACTCCATAGACAGCAACTTCTTGATGGCCAATCAATTTGCTAATGATCGATTCCACTTCTGCCGTCGAAACGTTTTCGCCTCGCCATCGGAAAGTATCTCCAGTTCGATCCTACAATATTTCAAACAACCTGACTCTTTTTCCCGAACCGATTGTACCAAATTCCTACTCACTTTGAAGAAAAGCCATCCATGCTCGTCCATCACCATAATATCGCCCGTTCTGAATCCGATGTCACCTCTTTTCCAAATATTTCTTAGCATCTTTTTGGTCGTTTCCTCTGACTTGCCAACGTATGCCTGGAGTGAACAACCTTTTCTAATCAAGCCCTTTCCTACTGGAAATAGATCTAAATATGATGTGTATGAAACCTACCTTAAATTTATCAGGCCCCCCTCGGTCATCGTCTCTCACTTTTCCCACCAATTCACCAGGTTCATGAGGTCCACATCGGATGCAAAGTCCCGTTTTGGAATCACGAACTGGATCACCTATAATTCAACATCACAATATTTTTTAGCAAAACACGTTTGTTTTGCCCCAATGCAAATACTATTTGCCGTGCAAAAGTTTTCAAATATTCAAGGATATCTTACCTGCCTCATCGACTTTTATCAGACCAAATGGCATGATATCAAAGAGTTGAGAAATGAATCCTATTGAGCCCTCTTTGTTCCTGATGTTCATAACACCCACTGTTCCCTCAGTGGAACCATACATTTCCACAATTCTGGGGATCTAAAAGGAGAGCTTTGGGCAAAGAATTTCTCAAAGAAATTGGTATTGCCTTACCTTGAATCGTTTGACAAATTCGGGCCAGATTTGTCGCCCAAGACCCACTCCAAACATAAACTTTAGTT
>CM021314.1:2144986-2171656 GCA_010645155.1 Tigriopus japonicus
CCTTACCTTGAATCGTTTGACAAATTCGGGCCAGATTTGTCGCCCAAGACCCACTCCAAACATAAACTTTAGTTCATGCTCACTCTCTTCCTTACATTTTGGCGTTCCTGGAATTACCTTTTATTCATTAAGATTCCATTACATTTCTTTTCGAAAACCAATACGATAACTTGCCAAAATATTTGACTTGATTCGATAAAATGAGTTTATCCTTGGCCGTTCCAATTATTTTTGATCATATTTACCTAATAGAAATCGGCACATTTCTCCAATGTATTGGGCACAAGTGGCTTTGTATTGAACACAATCTATCCAAAACTGTGTTGCCGAGAATTTGCTTCTCAAAAGTAAAGTCGCTCCAGACAAAATGGTAACTCCAAGGGCCATCCATTGGCCAGAAGAATGGTACAATGGAAGAGTGCAATAAATTCGATCCCATGACCTGAAATAAATCCAAGCTAGTTGAACTGTGGGATTTGGTGCAAAATGTTTGCTACCACAAACTGAAATTTTCATCATTATAGAAATTCGTGTCATCCACGTGTTTCTGAGCCGCTATCTTTAAACGTACTTTGCATCAACCGCTTACATCATGCATAAGATATACTGGGATATACAGAGAATTTGGTGGGCCTTGACCCAAAAGCAGTTACCGACCCTACTTTAAACTATTGTGTCTGAGTAGCCATCTTTTAAGCAAAGTTTATCAAAGATCAGAATTAGCCCTGTGCGAACGTGTTGAAATTTCTGATTTGGACAACAATTTTGCTTTCGGTGTCTATTGCCTACTTTTGTAACTCATAGCCTATCATTGAACAGAAATTTGCTATTTCAAAGTATTCTCCCTCATCACTGACATCTTTCTGATGATAGGATGATAGAACGTGTAATGGCACAATCTTAGTAAGGCTCAAGGAGATCTTTAGACTATTTGAATGATCATCTGCGTCATTTCACCCTCTATCATCTACAAGAGCCTAACGTACATAATTGACACCATACGTGATTGGTGTCGTACAAAATGATGAACCACGGTTAACCATGATAGGGAGAAAAAATAGGACCTATCTTACCCTATTCCAATTCCATGGATGCCAAGCGAGGATCCCAAGATGTATCTAGAATGGTCTCCGTAGGCTGGTTTTGGCAATCCTGTTGTTCCAGATGTGTAAATGTAAATCAAATTGTCCGTCCAATGTAGATTTTGTGTTACAGATGGATGCAATGGTGTTTTGGAACATTTATGTAGACCCTAAATCAAATGATATTAGCTGCCTAAATTTGCATTGAAAATTAAGTTTGCCATACCAAATCCATATCTTCGCCAAAATCATTAAAATGTCTAGAGAGATCGGTTACGAAATATCGAAAATCCGGTCCAAATTTTGCACTCTTGGCCAGATTGCAAAGACCTTCTCCCAACTCGGCGTTGAATATGCATCCTTTAGATTTAGCCACCCTGATGCTTTCTTCCAAAGGCTAAAAAGGTGGATTCGTTATGCTTATTATCACTAATTTTCAAAACACCTTAGAGGAAGACATCTATCCGTTGCCTTTTATTCTTCTTTGGAAGCATCAATTTGCATAAAAGTACGTTTCCTCACCTCTGCATTGAGATTGGTATTAATAAGCGCCCCAGTGATGCCCACTTTAGCCATGCCTAGCATGATGCCAATGAACTTTGGTTGGTTGACCATAAATAATGCGATAACGTCTCCCTTAGAATAACCATGATTCACAAGATAATTGGCCACCTGATTCGAGTACTCGTCCATTTCTTGAAATGTCCACGTTTCTCCACTTTCCACTTGAACGACCATGGACTTAAAATTTCATTTCATATACATACTCATCAAAAAGCTATCTAAAAAGAAATATGTTGTTCTTACTTTATCTGGGAAGCTTCGGACAGTTTGGGCAAATAAATCCGGAATAGTGACATTATTGCGTTGGGCGGATTTAACTTTGCTCAAGACCCTGCCTAACTTCCAAAATGAGCTCAGATCCCTCCCCAGGGTATTGAAGGCCAAGCTGAAATTGGGGTACTCCACCAAGGCTCCAAGACCAATGCCTGTCCACAAGCCATATTGATAAATCTTTGGATCGATTGAAGGCCAAGACATCCTGTCACACTCACACTCGACAGATAGACTTGAAGAGATATCAACAGTAGAACTGGAGGCTCAAAGTCCAAAATTGATAAGGTCTTCATTTGTTGTATGTACTAATGGAAAAAATGAGTTTTTTAAGACCTCGTTGGCATCGATTGATTTACCAGCTTAGCAACAATTTCACCTTTGCTATTTTTTTTGGAATATCTTGAAATAAAAAACAAGAAGAAATATTTGTTGACACTAAAATACACAACATCTCTTAGCTACATAGAACGATTTAGAACATTCTGTATTCTCCATGACATAGTGAACCCAATAATATCAATGAACAAATTAGCACAGCTAGCACTTTCTAATTGCCTTTAACACGGATTCGAGATGTAATCTCTGTAGCGTTGCAAAAGTTTCAGAGAAATGTATCATTTCTCAAGAAGGCCAACGTGCCTACTGCATGGATCAGTCATAATAACTGTTTATTTGTTCAGTGTTAAGTTTCATGACAATGAGACACAATCAGTCCATATAACTTGAGCTTACACAGAATCTAACTTCAGTGTCGAATTCAGTTTGGATTTATTAGGACCGCTTTCACAATGAAGACCTTCTTCCTTATCCTGACTTTGGCCAGTGTGGCCTTAGCTGCCAAGAAATCTCGAATGCACCCCAATTCGGCCAGATCTAATCAAGCCGAGAACCAATATCTCGATTGCTATGATTACCCGGGACAAAGCGGAGCCAATGTTCGGATCACTGATTACATCACTAATTTGGGCGCAATTGGATTTGACAACTTGGCCAGTTCATGCTGTTTGAACGGAATCTGGTTGCTCTACGACGAAACCGATTACAATAGTCGAAATTTGGAGGTAAAAAGTCATTCTCAACGGCTATCATTTCGGTGATGACATAAATGATAATTATAAATCTTTTTTAGGCAGCCACTTATTTCGGATGGGGAGAGCAATATTGCGAAGACTTCAATTCCGATATTGACAACAAGGCTTCCTCAGTGAGATTCTCTGGAGCTCCTGATGGCTACAAATATGATACCATCAATTTTTATGAGGGTCAATATTTCATGGGAAAGGAGCAGTACTTTTATGACGATGCTCCCCAATTCAACTTTGATAATTTGGGCCGGTAAGAACGGATTATAAATACCTTCTTTATTTTAAACTGAGGCAACTTTACCTGTGTCATGAATTCTTCAGGTCTGTGATCGTGACTGGATGCTCGCCGTGGACCATCTACCAATATGACAACTATCAAGGATATTCCATGTGCTTGTATCCTCAAGACACGAGCAAATGCTATCCCAATTTCTATGCTCAACCTTCAGACTTGGGTTTCTTATCTGATCAAGTATCGAGCACCAAGAAGGGATGCTTCTCGAAGAATATTGTTTATGGCAAGACTATGGAACCATCAGTTATTTACTCTAGCTTGGAATAAAGCAAAAGCTTGCAATTTGAATAAATATGTATCTTAGCCATATTTAGCAAATATTTTTCTTAAGGGACCGTCGTGGGTTTTCAACCGAAATCGAAGACTTAGCAGACTAGTGTCAATAACTTTCAAAATGTAATTGATTATGGTCACACTGACATCGGTTTCAAATATAATTAATTAGCATTATTTTTAGTAAAAATGTTTAATGCAACTCTTGGTCCTTTCATGGCGTGTAAAAAAGGATACAGGAATGTTAATTTATTTCAAATTTTAATCAAATTACTTGCAATTGCACTTATTTTTCAAAATTACAACCTGGTTCGGTGTTGCCAAGTATTGTCAGAGTCATCTTTATTTATGACCTGATGGATAAGTGCTCAAAGCAATTTTCATATGCATTATAAAAATCAGTGTTAGGTGCTTGATAAAGTCAGGCTTCACTTTTAAGATTTGACCCGTTTCGTCCCCCAAGATAAATATATTTTTTTTGTTCTCAACCAAACCAAAGGTTTTGAAATGTGAACGGCAAAGGTTACTTTTTTCTTCCACTTTAAGATTGTTTAAGAACGACAAAGTTAGAAAAAGTTATTGAAATTGAACACAACTAGTAAGTGATTCAAATCAATGACCAAAATCCTTAAAGTATTCAGCTCCAGCTACGAAGGCAGACTATGACCACAGATATTGACAGATACAACATACTGGGCCAGTCCTGCCTCACGGAGTTGGGGTTCAGATAAAAGGCAAAAGCACTGAATTTCTAGAGTGGGAAGCAAATGATGAGAATCATGATTTCCTGTAGGATTATTTCAATTGCATTCATCTGCAAACGAGACTTGGCTTGTATTCAGTAGACTTTGTACCTATTTCAAACTTTCCCTCAATCAAATGCCCGAGTGAAAAGTTATACCTTCTCAAACTTATGTACTGAAGAGAGCATAGAATGAATGAGTTCGCCCATTTGTGGTTAAACAATTACCAGAAAAGGGTCACTTTATTCATTCTTGGTAGGATTTGCACTGAACTTTGAGTGAGCATAACTTTTGACTCTAACATTCAATTGAGCTGAAAATTGAAATAGGCGTTCTTGTCAACATAGGAAAGATCTCATATACAGAAGAACGTAATTGAACTGTTTCCAATGGAAATCATGATTCCTCTCGTCAGCTTCCCACTCTAGAGAAATTCAGTGGTCTTTGTAATAGGTAAGAGTCCCGCCTAAATACACTAAGATAGATACTGGCTGCCCTTGGCTAACACACGGTGCCCGATGGTTCATGCAGGTGATTGGTCAAGAGCGTTCTATTGAACATTCAGCTGATTCTGACGAAATTCAATAACAAACCAGAGTACTTCTTGTTTGTTGATTTTGTAGTGCTTTGACTTGGTTGTGGGGTTGCCAATTTACCTATGTAAAATCATATGCCCCTCTGTGTACCAGTCTTTATAAACCTGTTTTTTTATAAACATGGTTTTTATCATTGGGGTGGTTTAAGGGCATTTTTTCTTCATAGAATGCTAAAAAAAATCTTCTATGTTTCTTTTTCAACATTTTACAGTCTTCTTTTGGCTTTAGAACCCCAATTAAGTGCAAAAAACAAAGATAGAGAGGAACATTCATATATTGTACAAAGGGAAGAATGTCCTAGAACTATCCCAATGATAAAAACAATGTTGCCTTCAACAAAAGATGGACAATCACTATCACAAAGCAAGTCAGTAGATCAGAAGTTTAAAGATATTTGACTTAACACAAAGAAACAACACAGTTTTAATTCTTTGAGAGACATCAATTGGGCATCAAATGATTGCTCATTGAATCCTTGTGCACTTTTGTTTTATGACTTATGTCAATAAAACGACATTGATCCGAATTATATTGGATTTCTTCATTAAGTCCAGGCTATCACGCAGGAAAATTCACACCAACACAGTAATGCGCCCTCGCTTGATCCCACTCCATGTAATACCGTCCTCCTTGCCTAACCTAACCAAATGTTAAGTTCAACTTCATTTATTCCTTTGAAAAATGCATTATATTTATCTGAGTCACGCAACCTATCAAAATTTCACATTCCTTTTGTAACTCAGAACCATCAACCATCTCTTCCATAAAGTCTAGGCTTTGCAAAGGGAACTTGCTTCTAGATTTTACGAGATGATGCACAATGAAAGGGGTGATGAACCACCACGACGCAAAGCTAATGTAACCGTCCCGAAATATTTCTGGTAACCCTAGTGGAAAATCGGCAACGTAGCGAAGGAAAAACAACGGGGACAGGACTGAACCCTTTGGACAGCCCATACTAATTCGCATGGGATGGGACATCACATTGTTGCACTCCACTTACATGGTTTGGTCCTTCAAAAATTGCCGTGATTTCAAATCCTAATACGCTCAGCTTCCCCATTAGGATATCATGGTCGATAAAATCGAAAACAGCACTTAAAATCGAATTGAAGGAGACCTGCGTTACCATTACTCCTTTCGGGAGCCATGTCGAGATGATTTTCCCTAATACACTCAGGCATGAGTGGGCCTTTCGGAATCCATGTTGACTTTTTGTGATCAGATTTTCAGACACCAATTGTTCCTCTATTCTTCGATATGCTAACATTTCAACCTTCATGGAGGTGATGGGAAGAACAGACACTGGTCGATAGTTCTCGGTTGGAGATTGATCCCGTCTTGTGGATCGGAACAACTTTGGCTCTCTTCCAGCTTTCTGGGAAAACAACAATCTTGAATGATACGTTTGCCATGATTGAGATTGGTTTGGCTAATATTGGCCCGGCATTTCTTAGTACTTGTGCGCTAATACCATCTATTCCATAGCTTTTTCGTCTTGGGTTGTTAAAATCTAAGATTTCTTCAACAGTCACTGATTTGAATTGGAACGTGTTGTCGTACACATTGACAGAAAAGTCGTTATCCCATTTCAAAACTGCCGTTTTGCTCTGCAGCAACTGTGAGCGGAATTAGTGGTCAAAACAAAGACCATAGGTGCCTTTGCCCAAAACTTCCAAGCCTTGTTCCAGTCTCACAACGTGGCTACATGCACGGACATCTAGAATTTCCTTGCTACATGGTACCCTTCTAGTAGAATATCTCAGTTTCCACCCCACTAGCAAACCCTAGTTTTTTGACTTCAAGAAAATGGTGTCAGTCACAGATAATGGCTTGAGAGGAAGGATTATCGGCATGATAAAGGGTGGAATGACACAGATCTTCATTGCCCAGAGTCTCAAGGTCTCAATGATCTCACTGGTGGTCCCGTCACAGAGGCTCAAGAAGAAACGAAGATCTGGTCGGCCAAGGATTGTGAAGGGTGTCGTTAAACATGTGCTTTCCTTGAGTCTTGGAAAAAAAACGACAAAGCACTCGAAAATTGACAGCAAGATTGACCAAGAATGGATCCCCCATAGCAAGAGAGAGCGTGAGGCACCATTTCAAGACCCAACATCAAGTCACCTCCTGCCGGCTGCAGAAAAGCCTTTGCTCACGGGTCGAATGAAGACTGGGCATGTGGAGTTTGTCACCAAGAAACTGCAATGGTCCCTGAACAACTGGAAAAGGGTCATGTGGTCTAATGAGAGCCAGTTCTACCTCTTTCTACCAACAAATTCAGCTTATGATTGCATTTCGACCCATGATTCCAACCAAGTTTCCACCATTCCAAGTGTGAAGTATTTACCACAAGTGATGGTTTGGAGGATGTTTGGACCCTGTGGACTGTCAGATTTGCACTTTGTGCCAGAAAATCAAACTGTCAATGCCACGTACTATTGGGAGGAGATCCTCTAAAATTTGCACTCCATGCCATGCAGAGGAAGAGATCTATGGGGCCTTTAATTCAGCGCAAATTGATACCTTCGACTTCTCAAGGAATCTTCATGCAAGACAGCGCTTCTTGCACTTGCTCGTAAATAGGAAAAACAAACTTACGAAAATTAGATATGTGTATTGCTCGATCTAGTTCGATGAGAACTTGGACGCGAGACTTAGTCAGAAATAAGGAGAATGCGAATAAGGATGGAACAAGTGATCAAATGTCGACCAACGGTCGGACAAGTGCCAAAACTTGCTATTTATTCAGGAGGAACATGGTCTTATATAGCCAAATAAGGCGGCGCAGCCTACTGTACTTGCATGATGCGATGTGTGCATCTTGTTAGAACACTAGCCTGAATGATAGATGTACTAATTCAAATGGCTCAAGCATACCGAAGTAGAGTTTAAATAACTGTGCTCGAGTATGGTCTGTGTACATAACTTGCGCATGAAAGTCAGCTGATGTACAGAGACTATACTCAAGCAGAGTTAGTTATACTATGCTTTGGTATACTTGAGCCATTTGAATTAATGCCTCTAATATCCGGGCTATTGAGTCCTTTTTACATCTTAGGATGGCTTTCTCATGATGTTACTTTGGTTCGTATACATATGAACTGTATTGAAAAAAAGAATCAGATTTTCTCACCGAACAACGGGATTCGAACCCACGTTGACTGGGTGGGTCCTCTGCGTTGGACCTTTCCCCTCTCTTGAAAATACTGGAAAGTTCTTTAAAAAAGTTAAAAAGACTTGAAAATACTTGCAAAGCGTTACTCGTTTCGACATGAATGAGTCACGATAATCTTCACATACCAAGGCAATTCATTCGCACATCTTTGGTTATTATCTTTTTACTTCCAGACATCAACTTTCTGGTCAACAGATTGAATCATTCAAAAATTTGGTAATGAACTATTATTTTTACCAATCAATAAAAACAATAAGAAACAATTAGAAACCAAACTGTCCTAGTTTCATAAAAGAACGTAGAAAGGAAAAATAGTAAATAAAAAAGGAAGTGCTTTAAAATTTCGTTGAAATGTTTTTGGTTTTACTATGTATTTGTTTTTGCCTACCAAATCATTAGGTCAAAGTGATCAGTAATCATTTATGCAAAGGAATGAGAGATGACATGTTCATTTCTTATCTTTTCTTTTAATATGACTTGAAAATGATGAAGGCATCAGAGATGTGTCCTATCTCAAAATGTGCCATTGGCTTGTCCCTTTATGAAACACATAGTCTTTTATCAGAGTTCAAGCGGACAGTATTCAAAAACGATTTCAACCTGCCGCATCAAACCTCAGAGCACTCATGAATGTATTGCTTTTCATGTCAGCCTTGGCCTCAACAGCCTTGGCCTCTAGCAAACCTTGGATGCTACCGGGATCGTTGAAGGCAAAGCAGCAGGAAAACCAACAATTGGATTGCTACGAATTTGCATCTTATGAAGGAACCCAGTACAGGTTTTCTGACTATACCCCAAATTTGGCTCCTTATGATTTTGACAATATGATCAGCTCTTGTTGCTTCAATGGCGTGTGGATTCTTTACGATGAGCCTGATTATAACAGTAACAACTTTGGGGTAAGATTTCAGTTTTACACATTTTTGAAATTAATTTTTTGGGCGTAAGTGTGAAAAAAGTTCAGCTAAGCTTTGCATTTTTGACCAGTTTGGCGCAGAGTTTTATTAAAAAATCACCCAAAAATGTTCCTCAAGATGATAGAGACTAAAAACGCAACCTAACCTTAGGTGAGCAAGCTACATGTTCTCCAGAAATATGATGTCAAATGATTAATAGGCTTAAAACCTTCAGTTCAAGTTTTACTCCGCCTCTTGCCAATGCAAAAATCTTTCCTGTCCTTAGACGATCATTAAGGCTCTCCCCTCTCTCTTTTTTTCTTCCACAAAAAAACGGTGTTGTGGGGACACCTTGAGAGTCTTGGCTATGGTTCTAATGGACATTCCAGTCTCAAGCATGCCCAACTAAGAGGGCTAACAGAGAAATGTCACTCCAGTACAGTCAGTGGAAATTTGTTTTGAACACACTTCATTACAGCAATTACTAATGACGCTATCATTTTGGGCGGGAAAAAAAGTTCGGAAGACCTGTGTTTCTGATGAGCATGCGAGGTAACTAAAACGAAGGTTTAGGCCTGGTGATTGCAACAATGCCTTTCTTATCTGCACAAATTGAAGTTGAAATAGCAATTCTTGACATTGTATTTACAAAAAAGTATGTTTTGTTGCTTTCATTTAAAATTTCGCTACATAAGTTGAGAGGGTTCTTCCGAACTTTGAAATTAGGAATGCCCGACTTTTAATAACAAGATGGCCAGAGGAGATCGGTTCCTGGTGCAACTAAACCTAAAAACAAATAATTTGTCTAATTGAAGACTTCCAATTTCTCCATTTGTTTTCAAATTTCTTCGCAATACTTCTCAACATACATTAACCATGCCATTGCCCATAAATGCAACATTTTTCGAAAATCTGACCCTTGAAAACTGAGATTTTTTCGCAAGCCTACACTGCTAACGGCAGTTAGAGACGGCAGCAGGTGCGTAAAATGATATGGTAATCACTCCCATTGATCCGGCAGCAAGGGTGTCAAGTGACTTGATTCATCATACATTGCTCTTGTTTGACCAAAGCACTTCAATGAGAAATTTCGCCACTGACTCCCTAAAAACGCAAGTTCGGGTTGTGAATCATGTAACTCAAAACTCAAATGCAACTCAAAACTTAAACACAAATCCCATTGTACACACTGTGCGGGTTTGGGTTTGGTGACTCAGGAATATTTTTGGAGTGTTATTTCTCTGTTAGCCCTCTAGCCCAACCCACGTCCCCGAAGCTCCCATCATCCAAGTGATGAGCGAGGTTATGGCCAATATGCTTGGAGATCAGTTCTCAAGTATATTTTCAATTCGAAAAAGGGTAGACAGAGTAGGCCATGAGTGTAGCAATGTTGTTGATGAGACTGGCATTGATAGTCAGTTTAATCGCCTGGAGGATCTGGTAGTCACAGATCAAGATGCTTTTGAGGCCATTAAGAGCTTAAAGCTCTCGAGTTATCCTGGACCTGATGGTGTGACATCTCAGTTTCTGATGAAATGCTCACATATTCTTGCCCCTGTTTTCTCCTACTTGATGCATTGCATCTTAGATTAGGGCAAGTTTCCCTCTTCTCTAAAAGTAGCTCATGTCGTTCCATTTTTTAAGGGCGGAGATAAGTCACTCCCTAGTAATTATAGGCCCATTTCTCTGACCTCCAGCGTTGCAAAGGTTTTTGAGAAGATTATGAAGTCCAAGCTTGTAGATTATTTGGAAGTCCATGATTTAATTCCTTCTGGACAGCATGGGTTTCGAGCTCATTTTAGTACAGTAACCCAATTGGTTGACCATATCGAGCAGATCATTGAAGGGCTCGAAAGTCACGAGTCAGTTGATGTAGTCTATCTTGACTTTGCCAAGGCCTTTGATAAGGTAGATCATGGTCTTTTGCTTGATCAACTCAAATAGTTTGGGGTCCAGGGTAAGGTACTGCATTGGATTGATAGTTTTATAAGCGAAAGGAAGCAAATAGTTAAAGTTGAAGGATCTTTTAGCGGCATGTATGATGACAATTCAGGTGTTCCGCAAGGTTCAATTTTAGGTCCGCTCTTATTTATTCTCTTTATTGCTCCTCTCCAGAAGTTTAGAAGAAAAGCCAGTATTATTTCTTCATATACTGATGACACAAAATTAGTTTGTGGAAGGAATGGTCAGGACTCAAAATATTTAGTTGAGGACTTGGAGAAAGTTTACTCTAGGGTTAGTCAGAGTAATATGGCATTGAACGGGATGAAATTCCGCACAATGACGTATGGGGCGTCAAAATTAGATGTTCCGCTCAAAGACAATGGAGGTTGTGATATTGAGCAGGTATCGTCCATAGTATTACGATGCCAACTCTGTACAAGTCGATTGTTCAGCCGCATCTTGAATATGCCTCACCCATTTGGGCTCCAATGAGTTCAGCAGGTTTGCAAAAGGTCGAGCAGGTCCAAAGATGTTTTACTAGGAACATGACAGGAATGAGAGAGCTCTCGTTTTGGGAGAGGCTCCAGAAGTTAGGGCTGTAAAGTACTCAGAGAAGGTATGAAAGGTGTCTGATACTGTATGTTTTCAAGAGAATTCATGGGCTCTGTCCTAACCCAGGATTTGAGATCGGTTGTAGCGATCGTAGACGTTTTACCTGCACTCTGAGAGCACCTCCAAATCCTAAGGAATCAAGGCTAGTTCAAACAATGAAGTCCTCCTCTCTTCTTTATCGGGCTCCTTCATTGTTCAATTTGATACCCATTAGTCTTTGTCGGGAATTTGTAGGAGTTGATCCTCTAACAGCATTTAAGGCCGGATTGGATAAATTTTTAAAAACTATTCCTGACCAACCCACTATTCAAGGCAGGGTGGGCATTTTTCGACATCGAGAGAATTGTGTGTCCAAAAGTGTCCAAAAGTGTCCAAAAATACCCAAAAGGTGGACAAAAATCCCCAGAGGGTGTCCAAAATCCCCAGAGGGTGTCCAAAAATCCCCAGAAGGTGTCCAAAAATCCCCAGAAGTAGTCCAAAAATCCCAGAAGGTGTCCAAAAATCCCAAAAAGATGTCCATAACTGGACCATAAGTGTCCAAAAGTCCAACAAACGTTAAACGTAAAAGAAAGTTGTACAAATCAGACGAAAAACCAGTTACACTACATAAGTAATTGAATTCTAAAGAATGCATGGTTGTATACTTAAACACAAATAGTTGCTATTAATGGAAAAATTACTTGGAGAAATAAACTTTGCAATGATTGGTCATGAGGCTATTTGCCTCACTAATTACAATAATATCATATATATATTTGTAAAACGTAAGAACAATTTGCATGTTTTGTTTATACAATATGATGAATGTAAATCTTGAAACATTTTGAACAGTTACACACATTATTTCCTCATCAGTAAACAAGAGTCTTCTCTATTTTTAATTGTAAATCAACACTGCTTAAATTCTTTGGCAAAAGCATTTCAATACCCACACCCATATATGTGTATATGTATACCCATACCCCCGGATTATTTTATACCGCTACAAAGAATGGGATTCTTTATAAAGAGAGTTAATCATTAATATAGTTTCTATAATTAATATTTATATTAAATTGAGAGGAAAAACTAAAAAACTTGGCAAAAAGCAAAAAAAAAAATTGGACCATTTCGAGCTTAAGAAAGTTTTCGGACATATATTTTTCACCTCCGCTTTTAGTATCTTTCAACTTTTTCCACTCTCCACATATGACCAGGCCTACTCTACTTTATTTTGGTATTGTTCATGGACTCCAATCAATTGCTTAAAAACAAGTTTAAAATCATGTCTGAAGACGTATTCCTTTAGAACCATAACAAGTCCAAAATGAATCTAGGAACAAGAACCAATGAAAAGAGAGACGTGCCATGTTTTGAAATAGTTCTGCATTCTGAAACACTTAAAAAATGACAGCTCTGGAATATTTTGTTACACTGAAGTATTTTTTTTGATGTGAGTCAAAATGCAATACGGATGAAAAAGCTCAAGATTTCGGATGCTTCGTTTCAAATGGCGATACGTAGACGTGTATATTGTTCAGAAAAAGGTCAATCTATACAAACAAATATTTTTTATATTTCATTTCTTTAGGCTGCTGTCTACAGTGGATGGGGTGAAGGAGCGTGTTTCACATTTGACTCCACATTTGATGACATGGCTTCCTCCATCCGTTTTTCCGGGGCCCCTGATGGCTACAAATTGGATACCATCAACTTTTATGAGAGTAAATATTTCATGGGACAAGAGCAATACTTCTATGACGATGCTCCTCAATTCAATGCCGATAATCTAGGAGAGTAAGTCAAACTTCGACTTATCTCACTGAATGTGAAGACTAGTCCATTGGAATAAAAGTGTACAATCGAAGTCTCATGGAATCGGCGACCTGTTGCCTTCTGAAACGCACTAGATGGCGCATTTTGTGACTTCTCTTTCATAACAGTGCATGAGTTAAAACCATTGTTCTCAATTTTTTAGGTCTGTCATCGTAACAGGCTGTTCTCCGTGGACCATCTACGAATATGACAACTATCAAGGAGAATCGTTGTGCTTGTACCCAAGTGACACGACCGAATGTTATCCAAGTTTCTATGCTGAACCATCGGATCTCGGATTTTTAGCCTCTCAAGTATCAAGTGCAAGGAAGGGATGCTTCTCAAAAAACAAAGCCTATGGGAAGGCAACTTTTCCTTGAGCTAGCTCTTCAAAGTTGCGCTTTGTTTGTTAATGAACCATATGAAATAAAAATATAACATGTGCATTGGTGTCGCCTCAAATAAACCTTAATGTTGGATTGCTACAAGAATGAAGGTGGTAAACAAAACAGAATATTGTCTAATCATGTCGCGTTAGTAGTCTTTAGCACTCCACCAAACGATGCATTTTATTACTTTCAAGAGTTAGTCGTAATGCAAAATGTATTTCTGGCGTTGGTTGCGGTTTTTTTCAACCGCTACAAGAAATGTGTTTCCCGGTAAAAATAAATCATAAAAAGAATAACTGAAACACTCAGTATTCATGCGAAATTTGGTCTACCAACGAATTATTGTAGGTGGATCTGAAAAAACCCTTGAATAGTGGGTTGGTCAGGAATATTATTTAAAAATTTGTCCAATCCTGCCCTCAATGTTGCTAGAGGATCAGCTCCTGTATATTCCCGACGGAGACTACTCGGCAACAAATTGAACAATGAAGGAGCCAGATAAAGTAGAGAGGAGGACTTACTTTATTGTTCGAACTAGCCTGGATTCCTTGGGATTTGGTTGTGCTCTCAGAGCACAGGCAAAACCTCTACGATCGCTACAACTGATCTCAAAGCCTGGGTTGGGACAGAGCCCATGAACACTCTTGAAAACCTACAGTATCAGATATCTTTCATACCTTCTCTGAGTACTGTACAGCCCTAACTTCTGGCGTCTCTCCCAATACGAGAGCTCTCTCATTCTTGTGATGTTCCAAGTGAAAAATCCTTGGACCTGCTCGACCTTTTGCAAACCTGCCGAACTCATTGGAGCCCAAATGGGTGAGGCATATTCAAGATGGAACTGAACTATCGACTTGTACAGAGTTAGCATCGTAAAACTATCTCTGGACTTGAAAGTGCGATAGATCCAGCCACACATGTTTGAAATGCCTTCCCCACTTTCAACTGGAAATGCTCATCAAACTTTACATCATCTTGGATGACAACTCCTAAATCTTTCATGGACGATACCTGCTCATTATCACAACCTCCATTGTCTTAGGTATAAACTTTGTTCTCTTTTGGTGTTTTTTTTAAAGAACCTGAAAGAAAAGGCTCCAATTTTTTTAAAAAATGTATGGACAGTTCCTTAACATAATCTAAACACGATAGCTTAAGGATTCATCATTAATGACACTTTTGAGACGTTCTTAGGGACTTGCCCTAGGTAAAATAACAAAAGAATTTGTGCTTAGGTATAAGTTATAAAGATGCATTTCCTATGAATTTTGGTCATAATTTGTGAATGTCGGGTTGATTGCAGGATTCTGCCTTTCTCTTATCCATGACAGCTCTTGACACAAGATCATAGAAAAAATTGCTGTAGAACTCATTCCCCAAACATGGCTTTTCTAATCTGAAAATTTCAAAGGTCAGTTGATTTTTATTTACTGGATGGGCTCATTATTGTAAAAGAGAGCCTTCATTAAAAATAGGAAATAACATAGCAATTGACTCGAATGATAATACGAAATTATTAATTCCGAATAATTGGTGTCATTTTAAAGAGAAGGTTTTGGAAAAAAAAATCACTGTCTGGTCGCCTTTTTACTAGTGATGGACCGAAAGCTCTTTCGGCCGAAATTTCGGTTTCGGTTATACTCACCGAAACCGAAAGCTTACACTACAAAGAAAATGGATTTCAATTCACAACTTTCTATCATCTGGCAAACTGGTTGTGGTTAGAGACCTACTACGTGTACATAGCAGTGCTCGTGCAAAAACAAACAAGCCCAAAAAAGGCGTCGATTCGGAAACTGTCTCGTCCGAGATCTTCTCCCCTATGGGACTTTTTTCAAGATTCTTCGATAAGTAAGGCAAATGTGATTTGTTGTATTTGCGATCGCACAATTACTCGAGGTTCAAACGACCCAAAGAAGCAAACTTTGTCTGCAATGAGTTGTCACTTGCGATCCAATCATCCCAGGAATTCCAGGCTTCTGAGGACTCTAAAGCCAAAAAAGTGAAGAATGAAGAAGCTGTAGGCTGTTCAAAAGGATTGAAAATATTCAACATTCAGAATAATGCTGAAAGAAGTAATCTGTACTCAAACACCATCCTCGGGTGGATTGAACGTTCTTCAAAGTGGAGCTTTAATAGTGAAAATGCTCAGAAGTTACACAAATCAGTGTTTGAAATGCTCGTTCTTGACATGATGCCGTGGAGCACTGTGAACAACCCCGGTTTTTTGTGACATCATCAATTGATCAATCCCTCCTTTGAACTCGCGTCTCTGAAATATTATCAGGAACTTTTGGAGCCTGCCTTCCACAAGATAATACTCACTCTTAAGCGAAAACTTGTTGAAGAAGACGTAAATTTTTTTGCCGTGGGACTTGACGGATGGTCTTCCTTTCACCATTCGTCCTTGGGCATAATGGTCCATTACAGAGTGGGCAGAAGTATCCGGACAAAACTTTGAACATAATTTACAGCATCAAGATCAAGCATTTTTAGCCAATTGTGTGTTTAACAAAAAAAAGTTTGGACAGGACAACAATTAAGAACATTTTTATTCAATATGGTCACCGTTGGCCTTAATGACGGCGTCCAAGCGGCCGACAAAGGCCGAGCAGGCTTTGGCGACCTCGGCCGTGGAGAAGGAGGCCATGTTCCGCTTCACCGACGACTTCAGAGACGCCAGGCTGTTATGGGGCATCTTGTTGACCTTCCTCCTCAGCTCGGACCACAACTAGAAGTCGCATGGGTTGAGGTCAGGGCTGTTTGAAGGCCACTCGTCTTTCTTGACCACTACGTCAAATTTGCTGTTCAAAAAGTTCATGGACACATGACACGGAGCAGAGTCCTGGATCCACATGAATTTGGTTCCTGGTGGGTACGAGGTTGCCAGCCAGGGCATCACGACCTTCCTTAGAAGCTCCATGTACCCGGCGGCATTGAGCCTGAATTTGGAAGGGAAGACATGGGCTGGCATCACTTTCCCGTCGCTGCTGATGAGGCCAAAGACCATAATCTTGGCAGGATTCTTTGTCTTCATGATGGGAGGCACAACGGTTCTGTTCTCGGCAAGCCATCGGTTGTTTTGGGGGTTGTACGCCCCATCCACCGTGAAGATTGACTCATCTGAGAAAAGTCTGACCGTCCTCGGATTGACCTTGCAGATTCTGCGCAACTTCTTGCCCCTCTCAAGCCTGGTGGCCTTCATCTTCTCGGTAAGAAGGTGGCGTCTGCCTCTGACGTAGGAGGTCAAGTTCAAGTCCTCCTTGACGGCCCTGGCCACAGTCCTCTTGCTCACGGACCACCTGGCTGCATGGGCCAATATGGACACAGCTGGGTTGGCCTCAAGGACGTCCTCAGGCCCGCCAAGAACCTGGGGGTCCGCTTTTTGCCCTGTGTGGGCCGCAGGGGGCGTGGCCTGTCCCCCGGCCAGACTTCAGCCTCTTCACGACTTCGTAAACGGTGGCCCTGGGGTACTTGGTTGACTTGATGATGGCTCTGGCGTCGTTGCCGGCCGAGAGCAATTCAGCAATCACTTTACGCTTTTGTTCCTGGGGCTTCATATTTCCGGTTTTAAACAAAAAAAGATTAACAAACATTCAAAACCGGTTTTTGGTCAAACCAGAAAAACGCGGGAAATAAAAATATTCCTCTTGCTTCGGGAGATATACGTCATCCAAGTTTTGTCTGGATACTTCTGCCCCTCCCCGTATATTCACAATTGGAAGAAGGAGAATATCCGCCTGCGATGCCTTCCTTTTGACGAACAACACACAGCTCTAAACATTTACAAAGAGCTTGAGTCCTCTTTAGCTTCTTGGGATCTCCTTGACAAAGTGGTCTTGTGTTTGAGGGACAATGCTGCTAACGTGACTGCCGCGTTCTCAGTCCCCGGATGTGATCTGAAGAGCTTTGGTTGTGTTAATCATTCACTTCAACTTGTTATCAAGCATGAACTCTTGTCGGTGTCAAGTGTAAAATCTTTGATTGCCAAATCGAGAAGACTAGTGGAACATGCTTCTCATTCTACAACGTTTTACAAGGAGTTTTTCCAACAACAAGAAAAGCAACTTGGGATCAAATGTAAAATGATTTTGATCCAGGATGTTGACACAAGATGGAACAGCTCCTACATGATGTTGGAACGAATTTTAAAGCTGAAGGAGGCCGCGACAGCCACACTACTTGCCACCAATTCATGTGCAGTAGAATTCTCATCTCAGGATTGGATTTTGATGAAGAACATCGTCGGTGTCCTTGAAGCTTTCTACGAAGCCACCAAACTATTATCAAATTCGGAAGTCAGCATCAGCTCTGTGATTCCAATCGTCACGACCATCATTAAGTCTTTGTCAATAGTTCATTCTGACCATGGCGTGATAAAAATGAAAAAAGGTCTGAGAGCAGAAATGGAAAAAGATTTGAGAAACTAGAAGAGAATGAAGCTTGCGCCCTTGTCACACTTTTGGATCCTCTATACAAAACGCACTTTTTTCGTGATAAATTTGCACTTCGATCTGCAAAGGTCTTGTTGGGAGAAAAGTTAATTGAAAATTGAACATTTGAAACGCCTAGCCGTCCAGTAGGTGTGGAGAGTGGATCCTCAGAAGGAACTTCTATTCAAACTCTGATGCAAAATATAATCAATAGTGGAGAACAAAACCAGAATGTGGCATCTGAGGATCTACGTGGAAAGGTCCAAGCACTTATCGACAAGTACCTTGGTGATCCTGTTCAAAAAACTGTTTGGAATTCTGGGATAAATTTGAAGAGAGAAATACAGGCGAAGTTGATAAAGAGTTTGTCGAATTGGCTAAAAAATACCTCACTCCTCCCCCTACATCCACCGATGTTGAACGCTATTTCTCTACAGCCGGAGATATTCTCTCTAATGAGCGGAATCGACTTTTACCCGACAATTTGGAAATGCTATTGTTCTGCCGCGAAAATTTACCAATTGTGAATTTCAGATACTAATGATTCACAGTGCTTCCATAAATAGATTAATGTGTAAAGAGTGATGGTTTTGCATCACAAGAGAATTATGTAAGTCGTAAAATCCTTTGTTCTTAAAAATAAACATCCATTCTGCTTGGTAGTTAGTAAGTACCTTGCCGTGCCTAGGTTTCGGTTTCGGTTTCGGTTAAGCTCTGTTTCGACCGAAACTTTCGGTTTCGGTTATGAGCCCTTTCGGTCCATCACTACTTTTTACTGATGTCCAACAGGGTTGTCGCAAAATCAATTGCTTATATACTTATAACACTAGCACTCTTCAATTCAGCCAATGATGTCTCCACAACTGTAACGTACACCCTGATATGCATGTTGTAAATTGACCTACTCTCGAAGACGCGTCGGCCGAATTCCACAATCCACAAGTAATAAGAAACTCGGTCCACGAAATGACGGTTTCCATTGACAATCAAAGGCAAATGTACAAGCAGAATAAACAATTAGTTTAACAAAACATACCGATAGTTCGTATGCTCGATTTAAGAAGCGGTAATAGAGCGATCTTTCCCATATGGCGTCACAAAATTGAACAGGAACAAATCTGAACTGGTTTTAGTTAGCTAGTTTAGCGGGAAACAAGAGTGAGTAATGACCAGATACAATTAATGGAAAGCAGGGTAAAACACGAAAGAAACCCACAACAACCGAAAGATCAATTAAAAGAAATATAAAATGTAGTTACTCTAAGTCAAGTTCAAGAGTTAGAAGGAATGTTTAAAATAAAAAAAAACTAAAATGAAATGAGACAAAACTGAGACAACTTTAAGTCATTTAAGGCCTCAATCTGAAACCTTGATGCTTTGGCTTAGCCTGGTGGGGCATTCCAAATAAAATAAAAAAGTCCACAAATATTAATACAGAGTTCTCCTAAAGATGATGGAAAATCCAAACACAACTTTATCTAAAAAATGAAACAATTTCACATTGTTCATTGAATTTATTTACAATAATTAAAGGGGAGCAACATCAAATGCCTACGCAACGTGTGCTTGATAATTTAATCTTAATAATGCCCTCGAACTTAAAACACAAACTTTGATCTGATTGTGATAATATAAAACACATGCCCTTGGAGACAAAAGAATAGGATCAAATTAGTGCTGGACCGAAATCTCTCTTTGAAAAACGTTGATTCTGCAGGTTCGAGTGATCTCAAAAATCTTCTCGTTGCTAGCGGATGAAACAAGAGAAAAGGCTTGTTTGGCAACAGCAAGCGCGTGAGAATTTGGGCAGTTTTAAGTCTTTAGCTCATGATTTCGAAATTTGACTGTTCAAATTTGTTTTTTAAACATCCACTTATACTTGTTTATATACAATAAAGTGGTCTGTTACTTCAAATTTTTCATGTAAAAATAGACA
This sequence comes from Tigriopus japonicus, assembly GCA_010645155.1. NCBI lineage: Eukaryota > Metazoa > Arthropoda > Copepoda > Harpacticoida > Harpacticidae > Tigriopus > Tigriopus japonicus. The sequence continues at coordinate 2,165,077 of CM021314.1, forward strand.
AATAAATTATGCATTTTTTAGAAATTCTAACCAAAAGTTTCCAAACTTACAATCCAGCATTTTTCATAGCATCAAAATGTTAAGGGCTGTCTCTAAAGTGCGAAAACCCTTAAACTGCCCGAATTCTCACGATCCACCTACCATTGCCGAACAAGCCATTTCTCTTGTTTCCTCCGCTGGCGATAAGATTTTTGAAGAAATCACTCAAACCTCCAATGCATGCTGATTGTACGTACTAATTTCAAAAAGAAAAAAAGTGCCTTCAAGGCGAAAAACACTTTCTGAGAAATATTTTCTTCAAAAATATGCTTTTCATCTTGTCACACGATCTCAAAATCTAGAATTTAGAGGAGCCCCCTAAATTCACTCTTGAAAAATCATTAAGGGGAGGACCATCTACATTTAAAAAAAAAAAATATGTCACTAAAACAACCTTCATAGTTTCAACCATTCATACCTTCATAGGAGACTGCGTTCCATTCCGACAAGTTATCAACTTTGCCTTGTCAAATATGGCAAACAAAAAGGGTTCAATAAGCAGAGTGCAAAATTTTGTCCATTAGTTTTAGCTTGTTTTACTACAAATCTTCTGTCTTTTAGTCTTAAAGCTAATTTCGCTCCATCACTACACCTAATCTATTGATACGATAGAATCAACTCTTCTCTCTTCTCACTTTGTGTTGTGTCAGTAAACAATTTTCATTCAGTTGTTCAAGGTGTCCGATTTTTCGCAAATATGAAATTTCTTTTCATCCTGGCCGTTGTGGCCACCACAGCTCTGGCCACTTCAAAGCCTTTTATGTATCCCCAATCCGCAAAATCCCACCAACAAGAGAACGTGTATTTGGAATGCTATGCGGAACCTTCGTACACGGGCAAGCATTTCAGGTTCCTCGACTATGCTCCATCTTTGACTCCTTATGATCTTGATAACGTGATCAGCTCCTGTTGCTTCAATGGCGTTTGGATCCTCTATGACGAACCTGATTACAACACCAATAATTTCGGGGTATATTTTTTATTATGGATTATTAGACATCTCATTATAGTTTAAGTATTATCTATTTTTTAGGCAGCTGTCTACAGTGGCTGGGGTGAAAAGTTTTGCACCAATTTTGATGCTACTTTTGACAATTTGGCCTCCTCCGTTCGGTTCTCTGGGGCCCCTGATGGCTATAAACTGGATACTATCAACTTTTATGAGAGTAAAAACTTTATGGGTCGAGAGCAATACTTCTACGAGGATGCCCCACAATTCAGCTCAGACAACTTGGGACAGTAGGTGTCTTAATCTGACCGTATACATAATACTAACAAAATGACCATTCAAGACTACATATTTGCTAGATCTGTGATCGTAACAGGGTGTTCTCCTTGGACCATTTACAAATATGACAACTATCAAGGAGAATCTTTGTGTTTGTACCCAAGTGACACGACCGAATGTTATCCAAGTTTCTATGCTGAACCATCGGATCTTGGATTATTAGCCTCTCAAGTGTCAAGTGCAAGGAAAGGATGCTTCTCGAAGAGGAAGATTTTTGGCAAAACCGTTTTTCCCGCCAATGGATCATCTAAGCTACAACATTCTTTGCAATTTCCAGGTGAAAATTGACCAAGTCATTTTTCATCAAACCTTATGGATGGAATAAATTGTTGATATGTAAAATATTGTTGAATGAATGCCCTTATGTAGCAGTTGATTATGGTACCTATTATTAAAAACATGATTCGGTTTAGATTGAGAGTAAAAAAGGTAAACGCAAAAAAAGCGGAAACACAATCCAAAACGGAAAAATGAAAACAAGGACAGAATGAAATTGCTTGTTTCATATTTGGTCAATTTTGAGCGTTTTTCTATGTAGAAAACACATTTTTTTAATTGTTTGTTTGGTAGCGCAATTTGTATTTCGTTTTTTGAAGCAAAATGAAACAAGACCAATCCTCTCTGACGCAGGTACATCTGTGGTCAGTTTTTTGAATTTACTATCTCGGAGGTAAGCTACCTCCGGTACAGTTCTATTTACGTACACAGAAATGTCACTCCCAAACTGTTTCTGATTCAACAAGCTTGCTCTGTGTGTGCTATGGACATTGAGCACAACTAGTTATGTGATTCAGAACTGGAATTTGCGATTTCAGGGAGTCAATGGCGGAATTGCTCTCTCAACTGTTATGCTCGAACAAGAGCAATGCATAAAGAATCAAGTCACCTGGCACCCTTGGTGCTGGACTGCTGAAATGAGCTCAAAACAAATCTCCAGTGACCTAACTGGAGTGACATTTCTGTTATGGTCGGTAGAAAGTATAGAAATTTTAGTACACAAAACGGCGTCAACAGCTGACCACTTCTCCAGGCCCCGTGATGCCATATGACAATTTATTTTGTATGTCATTTTCATAACAGGATAAAGCAATGCATCAAACTTAATCTCGAACTTAATGGAACCTAACCTAACCTACATTTCTGTCTATAGAGTCCTTTAAGCGCAACCAGTAAAATAAAAACAACGTGCAACCTTTGAGCGTTATGAAACAAAATTTCAGTTCTTATATGTCCAATGAACATTGAGTAGTTCGAAAATAGGTCAAACTTTTGTGTCAAGGTGCAAATTCGAGAGCTAATAGTAAGGTGACCTCCCAGTCTTATGTACTGTGACCTCCCAGTCAGCTGCTCGTTGAAGGACCGTATATAGAACTGTACCTCTGAGGTAAGAGATTAGCAGTGCTGCCATTTGTGATTTAGGGTTTATGTTTCTTATCTCTCAAAACATCTGGCTGTGGTAAGCTTTCTTACCCAAAAACCTAAGCAAGGACAAATATTGAAATACTTTGGTAAAAATCGACTTCAAAACACATCAGTTGTAACTATTGAGGGGAGTTTTTCAAACTTTCTAACTCGGCGGAAACTACGATATAACGTAACTTTATGGAATAGCATAGCTGTTGCGTTCAATTTACTTACTTCATTGATGTATATTTACGGTCGGAGTGTAAAAATTACTTCGTAGGAAAGAGCCGGCGCAAAACGGATTTTATGAAGACAACTTCAATTCAAACAGAGTTCGACATCATCCAGCAGACCTTTCCTCAAAATATCTCTTAAATCTGCCTTATAAACGAACCATGTCATCAGGGAGGATATGGCGGGTGTAGAGCCTGTAGGAATGCATCTTCAGGTCTACCGGCTAACTGCCACCCTCCAAACTCAACTCTTCAGAGTAAAAATTTAGCATTTGAACCGTCTTTCAATGCAACAATCAAGTCTACAAACTCAACTCTTCGGAGTCAAAATTTAGCGTTGAACTGTCCTTCAATGCAAAACTAGGCAAGCCCCGGTTCGATCCCGGTCTTGCCGAGTTCTAGTGGCCTGCGGTATTCAGTTACATGCAATAGTCACGGCCCTTGACGGCTTAAATGGGCGAACCTGGGGTCATTCCCTAGGGTGAGGTAAAAATTAATGCTTGTTGGCTTGTCCAAGTGGAGCGGCAATATCCCCATATGGCGGACAGCCTCTATCAGATCGCAGTTGCGAAGCTGCGTTCTGACTCCACCACAAACAAACAAACAAACAAACAAAGCATCTTCAGGTCGCTGTTGATGGCCCTGGAGATGGTGGACACACTCACATCTCTGTTTTTTGTCAGTGTTGACATTGAGGTCCCTGGAGAGGCCTTATTTGATCTCTTGAGAGCAGCCACAAACCTGGGTGTCCTCTTCTTGTCACTTGGAGGAGCGTGGGACATCCTCTTGGCCACTCCCTCCTCTTTCTAGCACTTGTAGACATCGTAGATGGTGCTCCTTGGGTATTTGAGTGCCTTCACAATGACTGCAAGCTTGTTACCTGCGCAGGCCATTTCAATGATCACTGCTTTCCTTGTTTGCTCCATTGCTGTGTTGGAAAGAATTGTGCTAAAAGTGGTACTATTTGAAAGCTAACAATGCAACCTTTCATATGCTATATAAATGAATTCGCTACTCGCTCTACTTATTGGTCTGGAAGCAGTTAAACTTTGTCCGGATCTATCTGCAAGACCCTGTAGTTCGATTTCGAGTTCCATCGATACTTATACGGTCCTTTAACGAACAGCTGTCTGGGAGGTCACAGTACATAAGACTGGAAGGTCACCGTACTAATATAGCTCCCAAAATTGAACCCTAACACAAAAAATTGATACATTTTCGAACTTCCCAATAAATATTGGATACGTAAAATCAGAAATTTTGTGTCACCAGGCTCAAAGGTTGCACGTGTTTTCTATCTTAGCGGTTCCGCTTAGAGGACTCTATAACAATGATTTCGAGTTGGCAGTGCTGCCAAATTTTATGCTAGTTGAGGTCTATTGCCTGTTGAAAAGCTTAGTTGTGGTCAGATTTTTGACCCTAAAAACCAAAATGGCAAAACTCTGCCAAAAATCCAACTCGAAGCACATCAGTAATGATAACTTTTAATTTCCGCCCTTAATCTTTGGCAAACCTGTTCAAGATACTTTGAAAAAGTATCTAGATAAGATAGTATTTTCTGCAAAGTATCTAAATAAAGATACTTTAAGATACTTTCCTGAAAAAGTATCTAGATAAAGATACTTTGAGATACTTTCCCGAAAAAAGTATCTAGATAAAGATATTTTAAGATATTTTCCCGAAAAAAGTATCTAGATAAAGATACTTTACGATACTTTCCCGAAAAACAAGATACTTCAAGATACTTTTCACAAAACGTATCTACATAACATACTTCTAGATACTTTTCTTCATTATGCATAATGTCAAATTATTTGTGCATTATGCACATTAAAGTGGATGCATTATACATGTTAAGACTTGAGAGTGGACGCATTATGCACATTGAGAGTGGATGCATTATGGACCCTTCCTCAAAGTGGATAATGAATGCATCCTCAGATTCCTCACTCAATGTGCATAATGTGTCCACTCTCAAGTCTCAACATGCATAATGTATCCACTTTCAATGTACATAATGCACAAGTATTTTGACATTATGCATTATGAAGAAAAGTATCTAGAAGTATCGTATCTAGATACTTTTTGAGAGAATGCATAATGCATACTAAACAATGCATAATGGATGCTTTAACACAAAAGATTGAGAGAGCACATTATCTAGATAAAGATAGTTCAAGATAGTTTTCCAAAAAAAGTATCTAGATAAAGATATTTCAAGATAGTTTTCCGTAAAAAGTATCTAGATAAAGATACTTTAAGATACTTTCCCGAAAAAAGTATCTAGATAAAGATACTTTAAGATACTTTCCCGAAAAAAGTATCTAGATAAAGATAAAAGATAAACTATCTTTTATCTTTATCTTTTATCGAGATAAGAAAATTGAACAGGTCTGATCTTTGGTTGTTCTGTACATGTATCCACTTTGCTCGTCAAACACCTTCAACTTGGAATATATCAAACTCTGAACGATCAATTCGTTAGAGAACTCAATTTACAGTGGACAGTAATTATCATTTAGCTCCTAAATGCGAAGCTACAAGGTAACTAACTATTTATGAACTAACTACTTCGTAAATCTTTGAGAAACTCAACTCTGTAGTCAGTAACGTTATGGAATAGTTACGATGTTGGGGTTCAAAATACAATAATTTAAAAGTCAACCTGAATAAGTTACTCTATTAGCATAATATCGTGTATAATAACATATAAGTGTAGCAATTGAGAGAATGAAATATGATTCAAAACAAATTGATTCTTAGAGTCAAGAAATGGCAGCACTAGAGCTCTATATTAGAAAGAGTACAATCATATCCAACGCCATCTAGTTCATTCTGCTCGCAACTGCTTGCCGTTCCCAAAAGGATGCACGAGTACGCTCTAAGCTGAACAAATTTTCCAAAATATGAGACCAAGATAGCAACTTTTGAGAAACTAAGGGGCCTAGAACCCTTATGAAGGGGTCCAGAATGAACTGTTAGTGTGCTTCAAATGAGTTAAGATTGCATTACTTGTAAAATTAGGTTTAAAACTTTAAAAGACATTAAGAGAATGAAAATCTATCCCCTTGGACATATTGATGCAAGTGGTGATGGCAACAATGTGATTGGAAATGAAATTGCAGGGCTGCTGAATTCTCTTCCCTCTTGTGCTTGGCTGTCATGGTCATTGCTGAGAAAGAGCACAGGGAATTTTGTTCCTCTCTTGACTTCACCCCTGACTGCAATTTAAACTTGCCCACCTACCCATTGATATGCAAGATCACAGGAGTAGCTGGTGGTGGCCAGCAGGGGAGTCCAGTCAAATGCTTGCTAGCTTCAGATAGCTTGCCCAGCTTGCCCACTGGTTCTTGTTAAGAAGGGAACTGATAGGATTGCTGGGCCGGGCCAGCTTTCTCTCTCTCTCTCGCTCTCGCTCTCCACACTGAGCCTAGTGAACAAACAAGGAGGACTTGACTCAAAATTTCAGGGTTGAAAGGTGAAGAAAGGAAAACTCAACATTCTCCTCTCTATCAATATTCTACCTGACACATTTTTATGGTAGGAGCCCTGATTGCGAACCTTTTCTCTGAAAAGCATTGATCAGAGTGAGGGGTGAGATATTCATTTTTCTTTT
>CM021314.1:2171673-2230343 GCA_010645155.1 Tigriopus japonicus
AAGTGGTGATGGCAACAATGTGATTGGAAATGAAATTGCAGGGCTGCTGAATTCTCTTCCCTCTTGTGCTTGGCTGTCATGGTCATTGCTGAGAAAGAGCACAGGGAATTTTGTTCCTCTAAGTTGTTCAGCTTAGAGGGTACTTTTGCATTGTTTCGGGAACGGCGAGCAGTTGCGAGCCAAATCAACTAGATGGCGTTGGATATGATTGTACTCTTTCTAATGTAGAGCTCTAGGTAGCACTGCAAACTTTAAACACCTCTGCGAGAATTACCTCTGAGGAAGGACATTCAAAAAACTCACTTCTGAAAACTCCTCAAAAGATACCTCTGCATGCCCCAATATGCCAATAATGCATGGATGCATTTCCTATGCGAAACCGAGCCCTTCACCATCGGGCTGGCAAGGTTAGTGTCCAACAGTGTTAGGAACCTGACCTTTCCGGAGGCGATGTCTGGACACATGCTATCATTCCCGGTCAAGGACTTGACAACACCCTATTGTCCTTGTACCGACTTCTCTTCGGAATATTGGCGGTCTCGCACTTTCGTCCGGCTTCCTGCCCAACTCCACCAAAGACGGGAACTGACGAAGGATCTGTTCAATCTGACCCATCCCATCTACTGCAATAACCAAGATTTTCATCATCTCCCTCTACCCAACTGTATTTGTACTGTCTGTCAATCTCCTCTTCATTTCTTTCATGTGCACTGAAACCATTCTAGTCAACTCACCTGTGATATCACTATATTATTCGTCTATTGTAACGTTTTTGACATGTCAAATGTTAAAAAACGTTACAATAGACGAATAATATCGTGATATCACAGGTGAGTTGACTAAAATGGTTTCGGCCCCCATTTTTTTGACTAATATTCGAGTACAAAAAAATGCCGGCTAAGAAAACAACAAACAAAATATATTTGGCCATTTCCTTGTTGAAAAATTGAGAAGAAAAAACTTTTTTTTGTCATTTTATGTGAAAAACTGGTTTCGTTCATTTGCATCTGGAAAAAAAACTTTTTTGCCCATATTTTCCAACTTAAAAACTTCATTTTTCCAACTTGTTTCCGCCCTCTAAATATTAGTTTTCATTGATAATATGTGTTTTGCGACTCAAGGTCAGGTCAGGTTGTATTTTTTTTTTTGTGGATTTTTTCTACCGCTACAAGGAATGTGATTCCCTGTAAATTGAAGGATTTCTCCCGACAGCTTCAATCCGACCCCCAGCAGGATTCGAGCCTACGCCGTTTGGGGAAGCATTTATACTCGGCTCCTACAAGAACGCATTAGTACGCGCGGCCACTCTGGATTCCTTAATACAATATCGTTCGTTTGGCTCACTCCCCACTACATAACAAAAGTCGACGTATTTCATGTGACTTGCTAATTGATTTCCGCCTTCGCTCAACGTTGCTCATTGTTGTGCGAGCTTGAAATTGAAATTGAACGCGAAAAAAGCCGATCAAAAGCAGTTGACTCTCACAACACGGGCGGTATTGAAGGCCAAGAAAAAGACAACAGGGCAGTAATGAAGGCCAAAAAAGAGCAGCCGCGGGCACTCTTGAAGGTCGGAAAATCGTATCGGGCAATAATGAAGGTCGGAAAAAGGCGACGCGCAGTCTCGAATTCTGATTCCGAAGAAAGCAAGACGAGAATGACGACGTTCACAAACCGGTTTATGAGCTGAGTCAACCACAAGAACAAAACTTGAAAATACGTTGCCGTCTCAATTTTTACGAAGTATTCAAGAGTTAAACAAAAGCTCGTATGTTATGATGGCAAAGCTCGATAGTTGACTTGCAAGTTTACTTCAGAGTGTGCTTGCCTGGTTTTCTCCATCGATTTGGCTTTTCTCGAATGTGACGGTCTGTTTCGATCTTGAAATTCCCGAATATCGATGATCGTTCCCTCGCCCGCTTTCAAAGCCGTCACCTCCTGATTTCAGCTACCCCACATTTCTCCTTTTGTCTCTTCCTCGCACCCTTTTCAACTCCGCGCTCAACAACAGGTCAGGAGGTGGGCAATTTTTTATATCAAATTCAAAGTAACACTGAAAGGAAGTTTCCTTGGAGTTGGTTCGATCGGCGTTGAAGTGTTCAAATGGGAATGCTTCAACGACGCCGGAGAACTTCCCTCTTCGCATGCTTCCAGTCATGCTTCTCGTCGATCAAACCTTATGTTAAGGTCAAATTGTGAGAAGGTTGACTTGAAGTTGACTTGAAGTCTATGCTACTAGCACACCTTGGTGCACGCTAAACATACCAGCTAATATCATCCCACAGCAACACTTTTCTTGCACAATCTATAATGACTCAAAACATTCTTAACTTTCAAACTATGAAATTGAACCAATCTGTTCTGTAAATCTAATTGGGATTTTTAAGCAAGATTCCTAACCAAAATTTGGAAGTACGAGTTAAATTGAAAATCTAAAAAGGAGACTTTGTGCACTTCCAAAGACCTGACACTTGCCAAATACTTGTTTTTGGTCTTGAAAGAACATTTTAGAATGTTGAAAATCAAAAGTCTTACTTTCAAAAACTTAATATTACAAGGTACGTACTCCTTACATTGTATTTGTTTGATTTGTAAGTTGGTTTCAAATCCGTGTAGAAAAGCTGATTCATCCATCCGATGCAAACATCATTCTTGCCTCTAAATTGAAAAATCGAAATATGCGCAAATTGATTTCTCTCGATCACATCAATATGACCAAGCACTCGTCATTTATCATAAAATTGTTCGATTTAAGATTTACTTTAAAAAATGTTTATTAATAGTTGTACAGACATCTTTCATGTGTCGTGAAACCCTGATCTAATTGCTTCACAACATTTGAAATTGAAGTATGATAATGTCCTAATGATCCATGTGCCCCCGTGTTTTTAATCCATTGCAAAACAATCAAAATATTTCGAGTAATCTTTCGTGCCAGCTCCCTTCCCAAATGCCGCTTTGTTCAAGAGCCGGCTAGACTGCCCTTGATTTAAACCAAATAGTCACTTACCTGATACAGTTGCTTGTGCTTTCAAAAACTATTAATCTCACACGAAAACCTGAACAGTCCATCCCCCGCTCACACAGACGTTGCTTCAAGACTGACCATCAGCTAACCAGTAACAAATAACATGTACCAGTGTGACGATTACAGTGCATTTTAAGGGGACCAATCCATTTATTGATAGTCCTTTAAGTCTACATGAGTGAGCCAAACGAACGATATTGTCAATACCCCGAGTTTGAGAACGTCGAATTCAAGATCTAAGTGAAGACGGCTTCCGCTCTCGAGCTCGTCTTTCGGGTGACCAGTTGTCGGGCTAAAGCCCTCGAACTGGTCACCCTTCAGACGAGCTCTTGAGCGGGCCGTCTTCACTTAGATCTTGAATTCGACGTTCTCAAACTCGGGGTATTCACTCACTACCACCATCACCACCAACAGCAGCAACAACAACAACTACCACGGTATTAAACTGGGGCTTGGTAACCAATGATAAACATACACCAAAATGCTTTTCTTCTTTTAGGATTATCAAGCCGGAGACCTCGGAACCGACAGATAATGTGCGCTTGAAATCATCTTCCCAAAGGTAATTTTACACGTCCTGTAAAGATGGCTGACCGAATTACCTAACCTAAATAGAAACTCCAACTTGAAAGTAGTTGAAATGTGATGAAGCTTTTTGTTCGGGAAATTGTTAAATATCATCTTCTGACCAAACTTTTAGTTTGCAAACTGTGAGTCCAATTATAAAGCGTGGTCTCGAAACAAGAATCAATTAGTACGCAAATTTTATTGATTCAATTTCACCCATACCGAGGGAAGGAACTAAATTCCCGAAAAGTTCTAATATTTTTTAAGTTCTCTCAAGTATGACTTGTCGTTGTCATCTGTTACAATTTACATTCAAAGTTTTGCCATTTGAGGCCGCAATCTATTGCAAAGAATTGGAGTTGGGTGGGGTATGACCTGGGATCGAAGCCAATAACGATTTGTTTCAAGTGCGTTACGACCATCTTCCTTACTTACAATATTTCTCCATGCAGCTATCTACACAGCTATGCTATTTTTTAATGCTTAGTAGGTCGTGGTTTGAGCCATAGGAAATATTTTGTTTAATTGAAGGGTTCTTTGTGTTTTTTATCCAATTTCTTTTTCAATGTCATTTCACAAACGGTCTCGCCAAAAACGTCTTGACTTCTTTTCAGTACCTTGCAACCCGATGACCTACAAACCGGAACTCGATTCACCGTTCCATTGCTTTCGACGTCAATGCCATTGGTATCGCTTTCCCTTCCACCAGGGTTGGAAATCGTATGCAGTAATTGCAGGCAATCCATCACCAAACCGAATGAACCATCCAACGCATTACCCACCCCAAAAGAACCAATTAAAGAGGAAACAACCCCCGATTTACAAGAACTCTATGCTGAGGATGTGAAGCCTGGAAATTTCCAATTGGAGGCAATGAACGTAACGGAGGACAGGAGTGATCAAGATGACCATGAACCCCAGGTTGATCAATCCCCAAGTGAGGTTGATGAAGTCGAAGCCGAAGAAACCACAGCGGATTACGAGGTCGAGGAGGAAGGAGATTATTCAGAAGAGGAAGTGCTCCCACAAGAAAATTAGATCATTATTCGAGGACAATATGCGATAATCAATCAGTGCGAACTAAATTGTTAACGTCATTGTTAAGCATTTCAAATTATCATTTTGGAAAACGTTTGCTAATTGAAGAATACGCGTTTCAGAATTATCAGAAATCGGAAATCAGGGCGATGAGATGATTCATTAGCTGGCGTGTTTCAAAAGTTTGACTTTGTTTTAGGGAGTGACATCCAAAATTGGGACCCTGGGACTCAATTGGTGACGTGTATGGCTTTGAAACGGACTTTTATCCTTGGATTCTTGTTTGTTGTAGTGCTGTAAAGGTACCTCGTGACTTTCAACCCATTCCCCCCTGATTCATCCGGATTTCGGCCTTTTCCTTGAGTGTCAATCAAGTGTGATATCTTGAAGTCTCCTTTGGGAATAAAAGTCCACATAATATAGTAAACTTGGTGTTCAATTACCCAACCAATAGACGATTCTGATTCCCAAGCTTCTCATTAATACCTTAAGTTAAAGCCCGATATTGGCTAGTTTGAACAAACGAGGACCTTGTATGGATTGCATGTCCCATGTCCTTGGAATTCGCGGAAAAATTGGCCGATCTTGATCAGGGAGAAGGCTCCCAATCGCTCAAACAAAGGCCAAAAAAATCGTGCAATGCCTCCAAAGACTCGTCACAGCTTAGAGTATATCCAATAATTTGACTTGGCGCGTTTTAGACATCAAAAAATCCGGAAATTCATAACTGCACAAGTGTCGGAAATTGAAAGTGTCAAAATTCGGGGAAATATAAGAAGTAAAACATTATACAATCACTGAAGCTCTTTCAAACTTGAGGCGACTATTCGTTAGGTTAATGCAATCAATTCTCATTTTTGTTTATTTGCTCTAAATTGGCCACAACTTGGTCCTGAAAAAGGTACTGCGGAAACCCGCCCCTTGCTTGGCCCTTTAGGACTGAACGGTTCAATCAATATGCTTGAAAATGGAACACAAAATTTTTCTATTGTTGCTTTTTATTTCTTGCTTCAATAACCAGGTCATGGGCGGGCTGTGGGCTGTGCCACATAATCGAGTTTCCGTTTGCACAGTTAGTCTTAGGGTCGTGACTGTTCATGGGACGGGTTCTAAACTTGGAGCCGGTTTTAATTAAGTTATGGTGCAAGTTTCTTTCCTTTCCTGTTTTACCCAGGTACGTCCCCTTCTCTGCCCACCGGCGGAAATTGCCATCCTGGCCTAACTCCCCAAAAATTCCGATGACATAAAATTTTGAAAAGAAAAAACCTTAAATATATGTCAAACAACTGATCAATTCTTCATTCGGGATTTAATTAACAAACCAAAAGAAACACATTCTAGTCATCACAACATGAGGCTCATTTAAGGATGTTCTATTCCTCTAAGTAGAGACATTTTTTCACAGCGATAGGAAATAGCTCGGAAAAGTTTCTTCATGAGAAACATTCACATTACAATACAGTAGTTAAACAAATTCGAATTAACATTAGTGATACATAGATAGGTTTCTTCATTGAACACCTCTGGTCTTGAACCAGAAGCCATCCACGGTAACGATTATGTCCATCGATCAACCCGAGTTTTCGCAGTCTTGTGTTGGCCAAGATTATAGGGTGGATTGCATGTCGCCCCTGATGGTGTGGTGGGCTGTGTGTCGGCCCTACTTTTGGTTTGAAGGGAAGCAGTAACTTTCTCTATGCTGTTTGATGTTTGGGGAAAATGATTTGGGGGAGCTGTGATGTGTTTGAATTCTCTCTCTCTGCTCTCCTTCATTTTTCGTTTTGTGCGTTCCTCCTTCATATATGAACCCTTCGTATCGTTATTGTTTCGTCCATTCTTCATCGCTATTCTCGGAATAAAGATATCCACCGTTCTCCCGGTTTTTCATTTATTGCTCGTTGAGTAAACACATTTCATGGGCACCAAAGCATATTTAAGCCAACATTTAGTTTCCCATAAATAGTCGTCAAATCCGATATGTCTCAAACCGAGGAGCAGCCAGTCTTGAAGTCATGGTCGACAACCAAACGTCCGGTCATTTGGACCCAACACGCATGGAAAATCGCCAATGTGCTTCATCAACGTATTTTAACAAGTCCCAAGGACTTCGTCCTGGGCACGAAAATAAGTGTTCCAATTCATGACCTGGGTTATGATCTTGATAGCCTTCACTTCCGATTGCATTTACACCCACCTTACAATGATGAGATTGGGGTTGAAGACTTTGTGTCTTTGTACCTGACCTCCATGAGCCCTCTGGCATTCAATGTGGACTTTTCCGCTACAATCGCAACATCAAATATGAAACAATGGGTGGACCTGGAAGAACAATCAAAAGCCTTCAAGCCAACTTACTCGGAAAAATCGTGGGGTTACAAGCACGCATTCAAGATCAATGACCTCAAGGTGTGGGCCAATGAAGTGGCATTCCCCAATGACAATATTGAAATTCTGTTCAACATGAAGATTATCATGCCTGAGAAACACACAAGTTCTTCATTGAAGAATATGCATGACAAGAGCCTGTCATTGAGTGAAGATATTGCCAGAGGTTTTGGTGATCCCACCCTTTGTGATGTGGTCTTTGTGTGTCAGGACAAGGAGTTTCCCTGCCACAAATTCATCTTGGCTCAACGTTCGCCTGTGTTTGGGGCCATGTTTAAGAATCCAGGTGTTGTTGAAAACATAAATAATAAAGTGGTGATCAAAGACATTAAACCAAACATATTGGAAGAATTTCTACGATTCATCTACACCGATGAGGTTCCCAAAATGAGGGACTTTCGAACTGGTCTCCTCAAAGCTGCAGACAAATACATGGTCCCGAAATTAAAGAACCTTGTATGTGCCAGTCTTTACGAGGATCTCAACGCAAGGTCTGCGGCCAAGGTGTTAATCCTTGCACACACCTACAAAGCCGATGAGCTGAGGAGTAATGTGGTGGAATTTATTGCTAGAAACTTTGAGGAGGTTCAAAAATCGGCCAACTGGAGCGTAGTTCTAACACACCATCAGGAAGTTGTCACAGAAGTTATGCTATGTATGTCAAAACTAATTTGAAGAAGAAAAATGTTACTTTACTTTATTGTGATAAGTAGACTCAATGGAACATGTCATAGAATTGTTTTCATTTTATCCATGTAACGATTAATGTAAAATGACAACAAACCGATTTGTGTTCAGAAGCAGAAATAAAGCAAATGTCAGAATATTTAAGTCAAGAAGTGATGATGTCAATTTTAGGATATTGGGAAACTGTGGATCAATTTTGTGAGGCATGAATTGAGCCTTGTAGGGGAACCTGTATTGGATCAACTTGTCACGGTCGCCATGTAGTGCTCGATCTAGTTCAGTGAGAACTTGGACACGAGACTTAGTCAGAAATAAGGAGAATGCAACTAAGGATCGAACAAGTGATCGACTGTCGACCAACGGTCGGACAAGTGTCAAAAGACTGCTATTTATTCAGTAGGAACATTGTCTTATATAGTCAAATAAGGCGCAGCCTACTGTTCTTGCATGATGCGATGAGTCGCATTTTGTTGGAACATTGAGTCCTTTTTACATCATGGGATGGCTTTCTCATGATGGTACTTTGGTTCGTATTAGAGCTGTGCATCGGATCCGAAAAGTCGGATCCGATCGGATCCGAATCCGATCGGATTCGGATTCGTTCGGATTGACGCAAGAATTTTCGGATTCGGATTCGTTCGGATTTTAGCGCGAATTTTCGGATTCGGATTCGTTCGGATTCGCCAAAACCTGTCGGATTCGGATTCGGATTTGCGAAATATTTTTCGGATCCGACATAATCCGAAACCAATCCAAATTTTTCATTTTACTTTTTTATTTCAATTCACAATATTTTCATCATGCGACCTTTTTTGTTTGATGATTTAAATGCAATCTCCTGCCTTCAACTCTGAATTTTTTAATGACTCCACAAGGTATTTTAATGTTTCAGATTTTACCAATTAAATAATAGCATTTGCAGATCAAATATTTCTATATTAAGAGAATCATAGAAAGGTTTTGTAGTAAAAACAGCATCAAAAAGTTACAAAACGTTTTCAAAGCAAAACCATCCTATTTGAAAAAGTAAAGATTTGCCAAGTATTCACCCCTGGATTACAATTAAGTGCGTAAATATCAGCCCACTTGACACCAAACTGACTTAAAGATAGAAATGTTTTAACCCTATTTAATTACGCAGTTTTTTCTGCATTTGACTGCTGGTATGCTTGTGATTTTTTGTATTAATATCCTTTTGTAAACATTTTAACATATTTGGTTCATTTTGGGAAATTCTATTGTGCAAAGAGCATTCATTAATTTGCTCTAATTGTCCTGAAATATTTTGCATAAAAAACAAGAAAATGCTTATTTTTTCCTGAAAAATGCCAAAATGTTAAAAAAATTAAGACTTAATGTGGAAATATTAATAAAATATATTATATCAAAAGATTGTGTTCTGGGCACTTCTAGTTGAAGTAGTGTTGTGATTTCCAATTTATGCCAAAATAACAAAATAATCAGATATAAATCGGAATGAGGAAAAAATTTTGAATTAATGTCTGATTGAGCTAAAAAATTTCGGATTTTTTCGGATTATCGCCAAATTTTCGGATTTTTTTCGGATTTTGCTCCAAATTTTCGGATTCGGATTCGTTCGGATTGGGCAGAAGATTTTCGGATTCGGATTCGTTCGGATTAGGCAAAAATTTTCGGATTCGGATTCGTTCGGATTGAGTAGCAAATTTTCGGATTCGGATTCGTTCGGATTGAATGGAAGCTGTCGGATTCGGATTCGGATTCGGATTTAAGAAATTAAGTTCGGATTGGATTTTGGGGACCTTTCGGATCCGATGCACAGCTCTAGTTCGTATACAAACCTTTACAACTGTTGAACAAACCAAGATCCAGGGATTCAAGTGTGTTTCATGCTCGTGCTGTTGTCTTTGAATATTTCCGAAGAATATCGTGAAATACTTGCCCAAACAAGTGAATGATCATAGTACAAACGAAAGTGTGCGAGACATATTTTCAATGTTAAAGCCAATAAATGGGCAAATGAATGCCTGTAAGTTGAATTCTCATCTACATTGCGTATTTGTTATCATATGGGAGAAGCAAAGCGTACACAGAAGGCCGCATGCCCAAAAGAACTCGTTTTTTTCAAAATTTTGCCTTCTACAAATACGTTTGTTGGGGCAAGTTTAAACTAGTTGCTGATGATAAATGGCCCTTGCTGCCCACAATGAAATCTCACGACCGGGCTATCTCCACTCCAGGACATCTATGCTTAAAATCCAAAGGTATAACTAATGATGGAACTTGAAATCCAGTTAGTTCTAGTATTGCCCAATTGGTCCTTGTTTGAGTCTTTTCAAAAAAGTTCTGTACCACTTGTCCTTTTAAACAGCGCTAAACTTCCGAGTAAAAGATGGCAGCACTCCCAATTCCAAACCATAGAGGTCCTAGAGTGGAGATACTAGAGCAGGCCGGTCGTGACATTTCACTGTGGGATCTCGAAATGAGGAAGCCACCGTTCCATCTTGGAACAATCTGAAAAAAAAAAATAACAATGGTAAGGGAACAAGATCATGTGGAGTCCCAAAAAAAGTAATTTGTTTGTAGAAGGTGTTCTCAATTGTATTTATTTCCAAAATAGCGTTTCAATGTTTAAAAACTTGTTTAATAACTTACTTCTTTTACACGATCATTGATACATTTGAGTCTTTAACGGGCTCGGTTTGCCCCATTGAGGGAGGTCTGGCAAGTTCTTCTCGAGATGAGGAAGCCTCCGTTCCATCCATGGATAACCTTAAAAAACAAACAACAATGGTAATGGAACAAGGGTATATGGAATTAGAAAAGAAAAAAAATCATCTGTACTTTGATGGTGGTGTCAATTGCATTTATTTAAAAAATAGTGTTTTACTGTGGAAAAACTTGTTTAATAACTTACTTCTTCTTTTTCAACACCTTGTACGCAGGTCTGGACAATTTCTCTAGCGATTGCTTCGCAACGGAAGAATTATTGAATCAATTGGGAATCGAGGGAAACAAGACCGAAATATTTCTTAGCACAATGAACTGCATAAATCGGAGGACTGCTACCAAAGCCGTTAGCAACTTGGAGATACTCGATCTTGATGAAATCGAACGGATTTGCCTGCGCGTGTTATTTAGCCGAAAAGATTTCCCTGTTTCACGGTCAGACCTTCTCGAGAAAGCACAAATTGAAGATTTAGACTTCCTTGCCGATGTTCCGTTCGTATTTGTTATGGCAAATGTTGGTTTGATGCTTAGAGCCAACGTCCCAGAGTGTCACGTTCCTTACGAGGTCTCGCAATTTTATCTAGAGTCTTTCCAGACAACCTCCTTTTTTTCTTTTTGTTCTTCCCGTTTCTTTTCAGTTGTTCAGTTGAGACAAAAGAATAAAAAGTTTCTCAGATTCTTCGATTTGATTATTATTAATTTAACTATTAGTGCACCTTTAATTGTTCACGAGAATAGTTACATGGTCCTTCGAAAACGTGAAATTCCAGTGCCGAGGATAGTCCCCGGATTGGTGATAAAGTTCATTTCAGATCTTGGCGAGTTAAGTCCAGATAAAATAAATCCCTTTAAAGTTGTGATTTACTCATTGAACCTATGGCTGATCTCGTGTTATTTGACGGCTTTGGCAAATAAGATTCAGTCAGGTTGTTCAACTTACATAATTGGAAAGACCACCCCAAGTGAGCGCCATTTGCTTATATCTACGCGGGTGTGATTCTCCCTGGTTAGAATTAAGACATACCCTCAGGCCATTATGTTTAAAAAGTCTGAAGAAGTTCTTATTAACCAAGAAACACGACTGGCTTCCACAACTTCAACCCAAACTCCTCGGATTTGTGCGTTAAAAAGCCGTCGAGGTTTTCAGTCCTCTTTTACCCGAGTTGTGAACACGCTTCAAAAAGAGATTCATGCGTTGCAAGCTCTCTCTCGCCTCTCCAATGCCCGATAGAGCTCATAGGAGCTCTCATCATTGGAGATCTCGAGTTGAAATTTCAACGACTCAATGATTGCCAGCAAGAGGTGTTGGCAGAGTTTGATGGAAGTGGAGATGATCCGGAATCCGAGGCAATTGACCCTCATTATGAAACTTTGGGAAGATTGCGTTTGGAAGTTGACAAGCTTTCACACGAACTTGAAAAACGGCAAGAGGCATCGGGTTCTCAGTTAGATGGATCTGGGATTGGGTTCAGTTCACAACTTGCAGCAGTCATGGGACTACAGTACGACGTCACCAAAGATGCGCGGCAATTTTCTGGAGAAGATGTTCTTGCTTATGCCACGTTTAAGTTGTAATGGGATAGGGCTGAGTCTTGACTAAAGGAAATTGGAAAAGGTCCCATCCAGTTTTTACAAGAATTTAAACGAGTCCTCAAGGGTCAAGCTTTACAACTTGTCGAGTTTCTCCCGGAAGTTGAGGACAATTATGTTAAAGCTGTCACTCAAGTCCGGCGTATTTACGATGATCCTGCAGTTCAAATCAAAACGATCGTTGATCGACTCATTGATATGTCAACAATTGAGAATGACAGAGATTCTCCATTGAAAGGCTTTGCAATTATAAACCAAGCCTTGCAAAGCTTTGAAGGCTTGCAACTCACAGCAAATGATCTAAGTACCATTTTCTTCATTTCGCTTTGTGAGAGAAAATTAAACAGGAGCACTTTGCAGACATGGAAAAAGTATGCTCAATCTAAGGCTGATCCTAATCTTCTTCCATTGGGGACAGAAATTTCTCGGGAGGCATTCCTTGATGTTCTCTTAAAACAAGTAAAATTAGCACCTGACGGTGCCATCGATTCGGAAGAGATGCTGAAACCAAAGATTTCAAAAAACAATTCCAAAGGATCAGCACCATCAACTTTTCTGGCTACTCAAGATCTTCAATGTGCGTTTTGTGATCGATATGGACACAAGAATATTGCGTGTTACAGGATGCAGAAGATGGGCTTTGAAGAAGTGGAGGAGATTCGAAGATTCAATAAATTGTGTACACGATGTCTGGATCCTTAAAGTTTTGAACATCGTAAGCAATGCAAGGGCCCAATGTGCTCAGTTCAATGTTGTGAGAGCCCCATGAGGCACTGCAAATACCTTCACGTTCCAAAATCTCGGTCGATTTATGTTCAACAAAGCCAAGTTAGTGATTGTTCTTACGATAGAAATCCAGATGATTCTGCTTGTTCGACACTGGTAGTGAACGTGACTAATCAGTTTGGGGATGGTCAAGTACGTGGAATCTTGAGCACCAGCATAGGTTTCATCAGGAACATGAACGATGGAGAGCTCTTAAAAGTAAGATTTCTCCTTGATGCTGCGCCTGAACAAAACCTTATCAGACGAAAGTGCGCTCAAGCACTTGGTCTCGACGGTCCGTGTGAGTTTCTCCAAATGAGCGTTGCTGGAGGAGGGAGTTCCAAACGATCTCAAGAGAAAGTTGTGGAATTTCAGATTCAGTCTCTCGATGGTTCATTTATTTCTGGACCCATCACAGCCACGACGATATCACACATTGCTCAACCGATCAAACCCATTATTTTGAACAAGAATGATTACAGGCATTTGAGAAACATAAGCTTTACTGAAGAATATCCGTCTTCTAACGAGCTTGGTTTGGATGTCTTGATTGGAGAGCCAATGTTCACTCATTTGTGTGTGGCACCTCCAGTGTTGGGTTTAATATCCGAACCCGCAGCCCAAAAGACAAACTTGGGTTGGATCCTTTGTGGAGCGCATCCCAAAGAAGAGGGAGAACCTCCCGCTGTAAAATATTCAGTTATTGTGACTTCTAACAGGGTCCCAGTGGATCTTAAGAGCTTCTGGCAACAAGAGCATTTGGGCATTGTTCCTCATGACGATGTGCTTACCGTTGAAGAAGAGGAAGCAATGGAAATGATGAGCAGAGTGTCAAAATATGATCAAAAGAGGAAGAAGTGGTCCACGACGCTCTGGTGGAAAAATGATCCTAAGAATTTAATTTCTAACAACTATGCGAGGGCTAAGGGAGTCATGACGAGTGTAAAAAAGCGAACAAGGCCTGAACATCGAGAGCTCTTAAATCAAGCTTATTCCACCACGACCGATCACAGCACCTCAGAACGAGTTCCAGAAGACGAAATCAATCCAAAAGACGGACGGTTTGTGTACTACCTGGAGACTCATCCGGTCCTGAAAGAGAGTACCACAACGAAGTGCAAAATTGTGATGAATGCTTCAAGCAAAGATAAACAATCCAAGAAATCGCTGAACGACTTGTTATATGCTGGCCCGAATCTTCTTCCGGACATAGCTGAGCTTCAATTGCGCTTCAGAGCGAAGAAAGTGGCGATCATTTCAGATATTACGAAGATGTTTTTTGTCCATTGAGCTTCATTCAGATCGGGATGCTCTTCGATATTTATAGAGAGATTTGAACTTGAACCTAAAAGAACAAGTTTTTCACATGGTTGCGGTGACTTTTGGAGTGAAGTCATCCCCATTTCAGGCTATTTGGTGCCTGCTTCAAACTGCAGAGATGTTTGGTTCAAAATATCCGGACGCAACGCAGGAAATCCGTTCTAATCTATACATGGATGATCTTTCAACCACGGCCGATTATGAAGAGCTTGCTAGAAAGCTTTTGGAAGGGGTTGTGGTCGTCTTGGCTTTGGGAGGATTCAAGGCCCACAAATTTGCAAGTAACGATGCCAGAGTTCTAGTAGATCAAGATCCTGCGGATTGCTTGACCCGAGTAGTTTCAACTCTTGGGCTTCAGTGGGATACCACTCACGATACTCTTGGGTTTAACCATATGAGTCGATTGACTTCCAAGCTCGATGCAGGAGTCTCATCCAAGAGATTTATTCTGGAAACTACCGCAAGTGTTTACGATCCACTCGGGCTAATAGCGCCTTTCACATTGCAAGCCAAGCTTTTTATGCAAGAGCTTTGGCTTCTTAAACTTGATTGGGATGATCCACTTCCAACCCATCTAAACAAGGAGTGGATGAGGTGGATGGATCAGGTACCACTTTTAAAACATCACAAGATCCCCCGATGGGTGAAATGGCATTCGGGCTCCCCTACTGATGGGACGAGCCGAGGTTTTAGAGGCTTGAGGCCGATAGATGCCAGGCTTGTTTCAAGCCTTCTGGAAGTCGGAATCAAGTCGGCATCAAGCATTTCATGTCGAAGAACAACTTCAAAAGAGCAGGAAAAGTGCCCAAAATGAGCTCCCCCATAATTTTCTAAACTAATGCATTCTAGTATTTTTATTGTTCTAATGCTATTTGAAATGCAATTTGGAATCCAAATCATTTCTTGTATGCAAAGTAATGCAAAGGGTCCGTTTGAATTGATCCCTATCCAATTTTTTAAATTTTTCCATAAGCCACACTTAAACGTGACATTTAGAAGGTTGCCAAAGAATATCCGGAGCATATTATGAACGTTTCTCGTTATGTTACACATTTTATCAATTTCCGCATCAAATGAATTGTAACTTGCAATTTCAGGTCCTTTTTGTAACAGCATATTTCACTTGTAATCGAAATCTGCTCGCATTTGCAAGTTAGTTAAAAAGGAAAATAAGCTTGAAGGATTCAAGAAAAAATGATGCTTAGATACTAGAGAAAGTAACAAGCAGGTTTTGGATCGTCATAACTCTACCATCTTATTTAAATGAGGGTGTGTAAAGGAGTAAATTACTGTTCTGCAATTTTGTTTCAGTTTATATAAAACTTGCATTGTACTTTTTTTAACTGAGCACACACATTGAAAGAGTTTTATCCTTTTTCATGTACAGCATTTGATAGAGTCAAAATAAATCTAGTTTTGTAATTGTTTATTTCAATTTTCGTATAAAACATCAAATAATAAGGAACAATTTTAAATAAAAATAAAATAATTGGCCAACAATTTTCTGACCGTTTCTGCAGTGTTTCAAAGCAAAAAAACGGAATTGAATTTGAAGGCTAACATCTCATGTATTTTTCAAGAGATCGAGGGTTTTTTTTCTTGTACCTGAAAGAGTCAAGGTTTAGCTTCCAAAAAAAACTACTACTAAAGTGAGGGCTTTCTTTTGTTTTTAAAACGACGGCAAAAAGGTCGAGTATCAGTTTTGCTCCACGCATTTAGGTGGATTCCTGGAGATCATGACCATCTCTCATATTACCATGGTCTACGACACCAAGAAGAAGCCTGAGTCCGTGGACAGCTGGAAGACGAAGCCTGGGAGTGGCAGCCGCAACAAGATTGTCATGGGCAACCACCTAATCAAAAGCAAGAGGATAATGCCATTCTAATTTGCTAATCGCCTCACAGTGGGGGCAAAAGAGTACTTAGAGGTCATAAAACAGATAGCAAAGCCTTGGTTGATGCCACATATCCAGATGGCAACTATTGATGGCAACAGACACGTGTGAAGGCGAGGCAAGGGCAAAGATTTTTCGTTTTTTTGCTTCCACGCACTGTATGTTGGAGAATTTCATCGTGACACTGATAATCAAATTGAATCTTTATTGAAACCCTTGGTCATGTCATGGTCTATAAAATGAATTAAAGGAAATACAATTGCACGTTCATCTGCATGGAAAAAGTGACAAGTCAATTGGTAAATATAAGTGATGGACCAAAAGGGCTTTCAGCCGAAATTTTGGTCTTGGTTTCACGGACAATTAGGGATACAGGAGGAGGTTTGAGTGATCTCTTCAAAAATCTTATAATGGGCGGATGAAAGAAGAGAAAAGGCTTGTTCGGCAAAAGTGGGTGGCTCGTGAGAATTTGGGCATGTTCTGTATCTGAATGTCGTTTCTATGCTCTCCTTCCTTCCTCGTATTGTGCATTCCTCCTTCTTATATAAACCTGTAGTTTCGTTTGTTCTAGATCCATTCATCCTTCGTTATTCTCAGAATAAACTTGTTCTACCGATCCCGGTCTCCCATGTTTGTCCGTACTAGTACAAAAATAGTGGCCTTTTGTTGTGACTTTTCTCATGAAAGAACGAGCAAATACAGTGTGCATATTTTTCCAAAATCCTAACCAAAGGTGTGCAAATTTGCTGTCAGACTCATCGAGTTGATTCGTCGGCGCGATCATCACCCGGAATGGCGTCGGGCTCAGGACCAGAGCCTCACGACGACAACATAAGGTCCGGATTTCGTGCTCCAACGAAAGCAATCCAGTTTGGAACTCACAGATGACACGGTCATCTTCAGAGGTCTCGTCCTCCATCAGGACAACCTCAGCAACACACTGGACCTCTATATGAGCGTCCCCGTAGGCCTCACAGTGGGCGTCCACGGCTTGGAGTTCAATCTCCAGACTGGCGATCTCCCACAACTCAATGGAGTCTGGAGATTGAACTCCAAGCCGTGGACGCCCGCTGTGAGGCCTACGGGGACGCTCATATAGAGGTCCAGTGTGTTGCTGAGTGAAGTCGAGCCGTCGGGTGAAGTCGAGCCGTCGGGTGAAGTCGAGCCGTCGGGTGAAGTCGAGCCGTCTTTAATATTCTTTTCCCGCTATTGTGTGGATGAGTTTTCCCGCTGTCGTGCAGATGAGTTTTCCCGCTGTCGTGCAGATGAGTTTTCCCGCTGTCGTGCGGATGAGTTTTCCCGCTGTCGTGCAGATGAGTTTTCCCGCTGTCGTGCAGATGAGTTTTCCCGCTGTCGTGCAGATGAGTTTTCCCGCTGTCGTGCAGATGAGTTTTCCCGCTGTCGTGCAGATGAGTTTTCCCGCTGTCGTGCAGATGAGTTTTCCCGCTGTCGTGCAGATGAGTTTTCCCGCTGTCGTGCAGATGAGTTTTCCCGCTGTCGTGCAGATGAGTTTTCCCGCTGTCGTGCAGATGAGTTTTCCCGCTGTCGTGCAGATGAGTTTTCCCGCTGTCGTGCAGATGAGTTTTCCCGCTGTCGTGCAGATGAGTTTTCCCGCTGTCGTGCAGATGAGTTTTCCCGCTGTCGTGCAGATGAGTTTTCCCGCTGTCGTGCAGATGAGTTTTCCCGCTGTCGTGCAGATGAGTTTTCCCGCTGTCGTGCAGATAAGTTTTCCCGTTTTTCCCAAATCCCAAAAGTTGAAGGGTTTTGGCATTTTACAAAACGCCCTTATGACTTAGATACTATGAAAAATGTCAAATAGCAAATTTGCACACCTTTGGTTAGGATTTTGGAAAAATATGCACACTGTATTTGCTCGTTCTTTCATGAGAAAAGTCACAACAAAAGGCCACTATTTTTGTGTAATTACAAGTGCAAGTGATGTTACAAGCACTGATTTGTATCATCAAACTCCAAAACCATCGAGGTACCAAACAAAATGCCGTGTTTTGTACCTGTTCTTTTTAATAGCAAAGGTCTTTTTTAGTGCTTGCTATTTTTTGATTAAAAGAATAAATTTTACATATTCTTGCAAAACGGAGAGTCAATATGTCCAAACTCGCCATTTGACATTTTTCATAGCGTCTAAGTCTTAAAAACGGTCTGTAAAATGCGAAAACCCTTGAACTGACCAAATTATTACATTGTCGAACAAGCCTTTTCTCTTCTTTCATCCGCCTGCGATAGGATATTTGAAGAGATCACTCAAACCTCCCTTGGCATCTGCCATTGTGGAGAGGATAGATGGCACATTGCAAATTTTCCGCCGAATGAGCTGAGACATTCAGGTTATCTGCATACTGTAGACATTGTATTTTTAAGAGTATTTTTATTGTGATTGATGATGGTGGCCTTGGTGGAGTGAAGGTTTTTGGGATTGAAAAGGAAGGGAAGGTTTCCAATGTCGTCATCCAAATTAATTTTACGATAAAAATTCATGGCAGCCCATATCAAATAATTATGCGCTTTGGAGCAGAGGGTCCAAAAGGAAATGTTGCATGACATGCGATGTCGAAAACTAGAAAATTTGAAAACAATGTTGTTGCGATCAACAATAACAAAGAAAATTCAGGGTGATGCTAGTATCCCAGTCATTCACCTTTTTAGCATCAGTAGAGCGAATATTCCTTTAAACACACATACATTTGTCTGATGATGGTTTGATTAAAGTTTAGAAAAAGCATGAAATAAGGTATTCACATCAATTGCCCGCCAAAGCTTGAATTACATAAGGCACACACTTTTGGATTTCGTCCCCCTGAGTAATCTCCTACAAAGGCCACCCGATTTTGAAAGTTGGAAGCCAAAATTTTAAGTCAGCATTCAATTTCAAGAGTCAAATTAGCCGATCTTACAAGTTTGAGTCGCTGGTTAAAAGAGGTAGCTTGCATTAAGCCTATAACTGTATGCAATTGGTTAGAAAAATGTTTAATATTGTAGAAGAAGACGTAGTGTAAGCTGGGGTAAAAATGGCAGCACTAGAGATTTTCACCTTGGCATCAAGCCGGCATCAAGCCTCTAAGTCCTCATTTCTTTTGGTACCGTCTCAAGCTACTTGATTCCAGGATGGCTAAAGTCCCAACACTACTCTCCATCTTTTCACAATCGAGTAACTCGTTCGGGAAGAAAATTTGGGCCACCCTGATTTGATTGTATAATTGCTCAGCTGATTCATATCATTTTTTATGTCATGTTGACTTACGTTTAGAAACGCGTGTTTTAACCAGTGAATAGAAGTTTAAACAAGTTACTAACCAGTCTCCTTTTTTTCTGCGTGAACTGAAAGCAGAACACCATCATTCTTAGCAATATTTGGCGATGCTTCCAAACTGGCATATGGCGCCAGAGTTTATTTTGTGACGAGATCAGATGATGGGGAGATAAATTCGTCATTGGTTTTTTCCCCAAGACCAGATCGGCTCCACATCACGCTAATTTGTCCATCGCTCGTCTGGAACTTTTGGGAGCTTTATGCGTTGCGCGCATCGGCTCTTATGTCGCAAGGGCCATGGGAGTATCGGGAGAGAGTTCGTACTATTTCTTGGATTCCCTCTTGAATCTTTTGCGAATCCAACAAGGACACCAGAAGTGGAGGCAATGGGTCGGGAACAGGCCATTATTGACATCGCTCCAGCCCAACAATGGCGGTTCTGTCCTGGCGAAGATAACCCTGCAGATCATGCCTCCAGGGGAGCAGACGTTCAGGAGATTCTTTCCAGTTCTCTTTGGTGGGAGAGTCCTCTGTTCCTAAAATATCCTCAGGAGACTTGGCCGATTCAGAGGACGAGTTTGAGAACCAAAGCAATGATGGATGAGGACAGACAAGAAGAGAGAAAGATCATCAAATCCATCACAGTGATGATGTCGACCGTGAATGCTCCTTTCCCAAGATTATTATCCCGTTGCAGTACATGGATGAGACTGGTTCGTGTAACGGCTTACATTCGAAGATTTTGTTGTGCTCTCAAACGAAAACTAAAGCCTGACCAGCCCACGGAATCAGGATATCCGGATGTTCGGTTACGTGTGAGTGAGCTCAACGAGGCTGAGATGTTTTGGTTTAGGGAGGCCCAACATCAATCGTTTGCTGCAGAAATAAGTAGCCCGCATTTAAATCTCACAATGGACCGTCAATCTCCCTTGATTACTCTTCAACCAGTCCTGATTGATGGCTTAATTCATAGTGAATCTCGCCTTAGACTTAGCTCGAGTTTTCGTGAGTACGAAATTCGCAATTATCCTACCAAAGCATTCAAGAATCGTGGAACTTTTTGTGCAGCATTTACACGAGCTACATCTTCATTTTGGAACAGACAATTGCTCGCAACCCTCAAAAGAAAGTTCTACATCATTGGGAATCGCAGAGAAGTGAAACGTATTACCCACGTTTGCAAAGCCCCAGAATGCCGAAAACCTATCCCTTTCACTCAGAGGATGGGTCTCCTACCAGAGGAACGTTTGAGCTTTTCGCAAGTTTGCTTCCAAACCGTTGGATTGGATTTTTTTGGCCCGTTGTTTGTAAAGCACTGATGCTTGGAGGTTTCCTGCCCTCACCAGTTCTCAAACTCCAAAGTTTATGGTTGTATTTTCACTTGTTTTACCTCAAGAGCAATCCACCTAGAACTTGTAACCGATTTATCAACCGAGACATTTTTGATGGCATTTCGGCGGTTCATGTCTCGCCGAGGTGCCCCTGAAGTTTGCTACAGTGAAAACGCGAAGACTTTCAAGGGGGCAGACAGGGAGCTAAGAAGAATATTTCGGACCATTGATTGGAACCATACTCAAGAACCGATGGCTAAATTTAAAGTCACATTTAAATTTTCAACTCCCGAAGCTCCTTGGACCAATGGTGTTACCGAAAGAATGATTGGTTTGACCAAGAGGATCCTTAGGATTGCACTCCATTCAACTACCTTGACCATCCGAGAACTTGAGACAGTTCTTTTTGAATGTGAAGCGTGAAATGTGAAATGACAATAAGTCAATAATCGCCCCTTGGTCACAGTAAAGGAAGAAGACATTTTTCTTCCAACAACTCCCGCCCAATTATGCGTTGGAAAAGATCTTCTTCACTTTCCGGATCCTGGTCGCATCAAAAATCAGGATGAACCACAATTTTTGTCCAAATGGAGACAGAGAAAGATGTTGGTCAATTCGTTTTGGAGAAGGTGGCGCAACGACTACCTCCTAAGCCTAGCCCCTACTAAGAAGTGGACCAAGAAAGACATCTCTCCTCTCAACATTGGCGATGTCGTTTTACTTCGCGATAACAACATCGGAAGAAATGACTGGAAGATGGCCCGAGTGGAGAGCCTATTTCCGGGGAAAGACGGGCTCATTCCTTCAATAGACTTGAGACTTCCCTTTGGTTCCATTAAAAAAAGACATTAATAAGTTGGCTTTATTGGAGTAAGACATGTCCGTTGGGTCCCCACATGCCTCTTTATCGATGTTTTGGTATTTTTTTTCATTTTTCGGTGGCGAGTGTCACGTTCCTTACGAGGTCTCGCGATTTTATCTAGAGTCTTTCCAAACAATATCCTTTTTTTTCTTTTTTTTCTTCCCGTTTCTTTTTAGTTGTTCAGTTGAGACAAAAGAATAAAGAAGTTTCTCAGATTCTTCGATTTGATTATTATTAATTTAACTATTAGTGCACCTTTAATTGTTCACGAGAATAGTTACACAGAGGCCATCAAGCCGCTTGAGATAGTAAGTGGCCCTGTTTCTGGACCCTATGCTTCGAGACATTTGTTGGGTTGGGCACTAAACGGACCTTTGCCCAATTCAAGACCCGTTTCCCACGTTCGAACCTGCTCTACTTATTCAAATTCATATCAAGACATTGATCACAAAATTCGTCGGATGTTTGCGATGGACTTCTGTGATTCAAGTAGCGATGGTCTTGGGCCGTCTTTGGAGGATCGACAGTGGCAAAGTGAAGTGGAGGGATCAATTCGAAGGAATGAAGAGGGATTTTACGAAATTGCCTTGCCTTTCCGAGACAATGGAGTCTACTTTCCGAATAACCGGGTTCAAGAACTCCAAAGAATTGGGAACCTTAAACGGTAATTGAGTCGTAATGAAACATTTTGCCAAGACTGCAATCAATTTATGACCGACATGTTTCAAAAGAACTTCGCAGAAGTCGTGCCAGACTCTGAGTTGGTTCCAAAGGGTAGACAAGTTCGGTACATTGTTCACCACGGGATATATCATATGCAAAAGAACAAGTTAAGGGTGGTCTTCGATTGTTCGCTGAAATACCTTGGCGTTTCTTTCAATGACAAATTGATGCAAGGGCCGGATCTAACGAACAGTCTCCTGGGTGTTTTGATAAGGTTCAGAGAGAGGAAAATTGCATTCATAGGGGACATCGAGAAGATATTCTACCAAGTCGAAGTGCCCAAAAAGGACTGTGAATTCATGCGGTTTTTTGGTTCAAAGATGGGGACTTGACTTTGGAACCAGTGGAATGTCGACTAAAAGTTCATGTTGTCGGAGTGGCATCATCTCCAAGTTGTGCCAATTTTGCCCTTCGAAGAGCGTCGATTGATAGCAAGGGCATGGTCAGTGAAGAGGCTGTGCAGACCATTCATGACTCCTTTTACGTGGACGATCTTCTTAAATCTGTGGACGAACCCGAGCAGGCCGTGGCTCTTCTCTCTGATGTGAAAGCTGCGTGTTCAAAGGGTAACTTCAAGCTCACCAAGATTTCAACAACCCAATGGTCTTAGGTGCCCTAGATGAAAACGAGTTAGCTTGCGACGTACAGGAGCTGAATTCCGAAGACGACACCTTGCCATCAGAAAGAGCACTAGGCGTAATTTGGAACGTCGCTTCCGATACGTTTGGATATAAAATCAAGGCAGGTTCGCCCTACGTCTCGGCGAGGACTGCTTTCGTCGATTTACTCGATTTACGATCCATTAGGATTCGTTGGACCCGCAATCCTTCCCGCCAAGCGCATGTTACAAGAGCTTTGCCGTCGGGCGTGTCATTGGGATTAAGAAATACTAGAAGATTTGAAAACCGTCTGGCTGCAATGGAAGAGTGAATTGAATTTGCTGACAAAGTATGAAGTCCCTAGGTGGATCAACGAAACAAATGATTACACAGCATCTCAACTTCATGTATTTTCCGACGGAAGCAAAGTCGGCTACGGAGCAGTGTATTACCTTAGACTGGAAAACAGAACTGGCATCAAATGCACCCTGATGTTGGCCAAGTCAAGACTGGCTCCTTTAAAAAGAATTTCGATACCGCGGCTGGAATTAGCTGGAGCTAAACTAGGGGTGGAGCTTGCTTCAATTATACAAAATGAAAAATCTCAACCAATCGAAGACGTGCACTTCTAGACTGATAGTGAGACTTTAAAGTATTTGAAGAACGAGAAAAGAAAATTTCATAGATTTGTGGCTAATCGAGTGGCGTTTATAAGAGAACGTTCCGAATTGGAGCAATGGCACCATGTTCCGGGATCCTTGAATCCTGCTGATATTGCAAGTCGAGGTCTCCCTATTCGAGAGCTCCTTGTCAGTGAGTCGTGGAAAAATGGACCTTTGTTCTTGAAACAATTGCCAGAATTTTGGCCAAAAGCCAAGTTGAATTCAGAACTCACAGAAGATGATACCGAAGTTGTTCGGGATCCTATCATTTCTGTGTCAACTAGTCGGTCAAGCAGCTTATCAACAGAATGGTTCAAGAATGTGTCTGATTGGCAACGATCAAAGAATGTGATGGCTGGATTGATAGCCTTTCAGAGAAGAGTTCGTGGTGAAAAGTTTTCTCTAAATGAACCAAGCTCAGCCATGGTGAGTGGAGAGAAAGGTGTTTTTAGAGCAGTTCAAGAAGTTGAGTTATCGGACACCATAGCAAGGTTAAAATCCGGGCGAGACTTGAAGAAAGACAACCCTCTTCGCAAACTCTGTCTTTTTGGACGACGAGGACTTGTTGCGAGTCGGTGGTCGCATTGTTCGTGCAAATTGGATAACGGGCGATCAAAGGCATCCTATCATAGTTCCGAAAGGTCATGTGGCGGAACTGTTGGTACAACATACTTTTCGTTTGGTTGGACACCTTGGAAAAGAAATGGTCCTAGCCAAGCTTAGAGAGCGGTTCAGGGTCACGGGAGAAGTCGCTTTAGTCAAGAAAATCACCCACGAGTGTCTTCATTGTCGCAAATACCAAGGAAAGGTGATAAACCAACATATGGCTGATTTGCCGTGTGATCGTGTGCTTTCCGACAAACCTCCTTTCACGAATACTGGTGTCGATCTATTTGGGCCTTTTAATGTTGTGCGGGGACGTGCAAGTGTCGTTCGCTTTGGGGTGATAATCACTTTTTTGTCGTCGAGAGCAATCCATCTTGAGGTAGTTTTTGACAAATCTACGGATTCGTTTATCCAGGCCTTAAGACGATTCATTGCTCGGAGAGGACAAGTCCAGGTGATGCGATCCGACAGTGGAACGAATTTTGTAGGCGCGGAGAGAGAATTACAAGAAATGTTGAAGGGGTTCAACCAAGCAATTATATCGAGTGAGATGGTGAACAGGGAGATCGATTGGGTGTTTAACCCTCCTTATGCTCACAACTTCGGTGGAGCGTGGGAACGGGAAATTAGAACCATTCGCAAAGTCTTGGCTGGTTTAATGAGTGAGCAGCCTCGATCCTTTACCGATGAGTCGTTGAACACCTTATTATGCGAAGTGGAAGCAGTGCTCAATAGCAGGCCTCTTACGCCTAGTTCCAGTGACCCCACCGATTTGGAGGCTATCACACTTAATCACTTGTTGCTTCTGAGGTCGGGATCAACGTTTCCACCTGGATTGTTCCATGAAAGTGATTTGTATGCGAAGAGAAGGTGGAAACAGGTGTAATATCTCTCGGATCTCTTTTGGACGAGGTGGAAGCGAGAATATTTGTCAACTTTAATGAAGAGGCAACGATAGACCAAAATCAAGCGAGATGTTTGTGTTGGAGACTTGGTCCTACTCCTAACGGAAAATACACCTCGTTTTCGATGGCCCTTAGGAAGGATTACCCAATTGTTCCCCGATGAAGATGGGCACATACGAAAAGTTCGAGTTAAGTCATCAAATGGAGAGTATTTGAGACCAATATCTCAATGAAAGGCCCTGCTAAGCCTGTTGGTGTCCTTTGGTCAAATCTTTTCGTGTTGCCATCTAGCCCCACAAAGTGGTGGCCTTTGGTGTACTAAAGTCAAAACTTTTTCCTCTGCCACGAAACTTGAAAAAAGCCAGAAAACAAGTGTTACTTGAAATTTGACCCTGTTTCCGGTAGTTTAACCTCTGTACAAGAAGCACGGAAATCATGGAGTGGGAGGCTAGCAATGAGAATTATGATTTCTAGCAGAAACAAACCATTTGCGTTCTTCTGCAAATGAGACCTGGCTTGCATTGAGAAAAACACATATTTCAAATTTCAGCCCAATCGAACGCCGGAGTGAAAAGTTATGCCTTCTCAAACTTATGTACTGAAGAGAGCACAGAATGAATGAACTCGCCCTTTTGAGGTAAAACGATTACCACAAAAGGGCTAGTTCATTCATTCTCGGTAGGATTTGCACTGAACTTTGAGAGAGCATAATTTTTGACTCCGACGTTCGATTGAGCTGAAAATTGAAATACGTATTCTTATCAACATATTCAAGGTCTCATTTGCAGAAGAACGTAATTGAATTTTTCTTACTGGAAATCATTATTCTCATTGCTAGCCTCCCACTCCATGATTCCAGTGCTTCTTGCTCTGTAGCACCAAATTCTAAGCATCAGCTGACTTTACCAGGTGACTTTTAGAGAAAGAGAGGGAGGGTGAGGAAGGTGAAATCAATCCTAGGCATAATGCCATGGATTGGGCTTCCCTTCCTTGCCTTTCCTCTATTTCTCTTTTTTTTTAACCGAGGATTCAAGGAGTTATGGGCAAAATGTAATGCCAAACCCAAAAAAGACAAGTATTCACTGTTTTCCTGGCCTTGATGCCAGCGCCATCTTTTAAATTATTGTCTAGACTTTAAAAACCAACAATATCGGGGTTGCCCTGTTATTGGGCCATACCTCCTTGCTGTAGACACTAGCGCCATCTTTTAATTTATTGTCTAGACTTTAAAAACCAACAATATCGGGGTTTCCCTGTTATTGGGCCATACATCCTTACTTTAGACACTAGCGCCATCTTTGATTTTGCGTCAGAAGTTGAAAAATTTAAAAGGTTTTGAAAATAGTGGACCAAAGACGTTTTATGTTCTGGTCCATCCCACTCATTGCTCTATTTTTTTGAAATGTCATATTTAGATGCAACTCTCCATGTTTGATATCTACCCCCATTTGCTGCGAGAGAAAATTCAAAAGTTTCCACTTCTAAAAATTTCAAGGAAAGTGCGTCGAAGTCAAATGGGTAGGAAAAAGTACGAAGTCGGTTATTGGCCGTTAACAGAGCATCGAGTGGATCGGTAAAGTGCGATTGCGAGCTCGTTTAAAGGGGAATTTCGGTTTGGAAGAAAGTTGTGGAGAATGGAACTTCGAATTGAGAAGTGAAATACGGTTGAAGGAAACCTCGAAAAAAGTGAATTTGGGAGAAGATAGAATTGTTGAAACAGAGAATGAAGGAGCAAACTGTAGTTCACTACAACATGGGAGTTGTAAATAATTTCAAACCGGGATTATGCATTCAAACACCATTCCCCCAGAGCACGGGAACAGGGAAAATAATGGAATGGGAATATGATGGTGCCAACTGAAGGAGAGAAATCCAAACAGGGAATGGAGGGGCAAATTTGGTTTACTGTAATGTGAGCATGTTCAAGAAGTTAAAGGGCTTTTTGAGAGCTTCCTTTGTATTGTACTAAGAATGTAAAAGACCCAAGAATTATCCCATGCATCTGAGCATGAAAAAGCCTTGTCAAGCTCCTTGCGGGAGGTGCCAAAGGGGAAAAAAGCTTTGAATGGGAAAGTCATGGCCATATAGCAGGCCACAATACTTGGGTGAAAAAGCCTCAGAACCCTGTGTGAAGAAAAAGCCTTGAACCAGTATTTGCTCTTACAAAACCTGAATGGTAGCATACATATCTAGCTAAATTAATGGGGGATATGTGGCTGTACCAGCCCATCAAGAAGTGTACGCAATTTTACCAATGGGCTTGGGAAAGAAGTATTCCTCATAACAAAGTCATGAATGAGTTTACCGGTACTCTGTTTGGAGAAGAAGAAGGAGATTATTTAAAAACCTCCTTCTTCTCTTTTTTTCCTTTCTTTTTGCGGCCCAATTCAAGGAGGTATGGAAA
The DNA here is from genome assembly GCA_010645155.1 of Tigriopus japonicus. Classification (NCBI taxonomy): domain Eukaryota; kingdom Metazoa; phylum Arthropoda; class Copepoda; order Harpacticoida; family Harpacticidae; genus Tigriopus; species Tigriopus japonicus. The sequence continues at coordinate 2,199,018 of CM021314.1, forward strand.
AAATGTGACGCCTAACCCAAAGCAATGCAAATCCTAAGGGTTAAACGAGCTTTGTACGTATTATTCCGTGTATCAGAGCTTCCTAAATTGTGTTCCGTGAATCTGAGCATGTCATACACCTGTCCTACTCCCCCGTGCAATTATGTGTGTGAATGGAAAAGTCTAGCCCAAATGAAAGAACCATACGTTTAAAATACAAAGCGTTAGCACCCAGTGTGGATGAAAAGTTATAAACAACTTTTTGTTTCAGTGGAAGCATACATGGAAAGAGAGTGTTATGTCGTTTGTGTGCCTGTAACATCCCATTAATAATTATTCAAAATTGCACAAAGAACTTGGTAAGGAATAAAATCTCCCAAAGCCAAAAAAACTATGTATGCCACATTTTGAACCTTGTTTGGAGAAGAAGGAGAAAAGTGATATTTTTCTCCTTCTCTTTTTATGCGGCCCATTCAAGAAGGTATGGTCCTCTGCCGGCTGCCCATTCGGCCAGCGACTTTTTTTTTTTTTGTTCATGAATTATTTTTTTGTTGAATATGAATTGACATGAGCACAAACAATAAAAAACACTGGCTACACACACAACTACACAACAGTATAACCTTGTACCAACATAGCTTTGATTTGATGCACGAAAAAAAGCATTTGCTATCCATTTTGTTGCTTTGCAAGATAACAGGCCAACACTAGAATCATAATGGAATCTTGAAATGTTGTCAAAACTAATTTTGTCTGGCAATTTTACCACTTTTTGAGCAAAAATATGCGGGAAATGGCTATAATTGACATTTTTGCCAAAGCTTTAGTCAGATTTTATGCTTTAGATGGACACTTTACTTTTTATGGAACTTTAATACACCACTATTAAGATTGTTAATGTCACAGACTTTGTAAAAATGCACATCTTAGGCAGGCTGGTCATCCCCTTTTTCCCTTAACTTAGTACCATTGCTACCAAGAGCACTTGTGTAAATCTGTGTTATCTGCAATAAAAACTTGCTTTGGTGTGCATTTTCAGACATTAAAACCAATGTCAAGTACATATCAAACACCTTGTAAGCTATTAAAAGTCTTTTACTTTTGTTTTATGATGTTAAAACAATGTTGTATCTCAATAAGCTTACCTAGTGTATCACTACTTCTATGTACTCCACTGCCCACTGCACTGTTTCTACTATACTGCAGCTCTTACTGTGCAGCTTATATAGAAGTTCCAACCCTATATATTTGTTATGAGTAGCGTGGCCGAGAGGTCTAAGGCGCTGGGTCACCAGTCCTCTAGGGGATCGTGGGTTCGAATCCCACCGCTACTAAAAATATTTTTTCCCGATTTTTTTCCATTTTTTCACGTTTTTCCGATTCTACTCAAAAAGTTTGGAGGTGTATTTAATAACATTTTGTTTATGTGCACCTTTTTGCAAGTTTTCCAAGATGGTTCCAACCATTTCCATGTACTAAGTACATACCAAGTACAGTGTATACAAACAAGACAACACAGAACAAAGAAAACACTGGCTACACACACAACTACACAACAGTATAACCTTGTACCAACATAGCTTTGATTTGATGCACGAAAAAAAGCATTTGCTATCCATTTTGTTGCTTTGCAAGATAACAGGCCAACACTAGAATCATAATGGAATCCTGAAATGTTGTCAAAACTAATTTTGTCTGGCAATTTTACCACTTTCTGAGCAAAAATATGCGGGAAATGGCTATAATAGACACTTTTGCCAAAGTTTTAGTCAGTTTTTTTGCTTTAGATGTGCACTTTACTTTTTATGGAACTTTAAAACACCACTAATAAGATTGTTAATGCCATAGACTTTGTAAAAATGCACATCTTAGGCAGGCTGGTCTACCAAGAGCACTTGTGTAAATCTGTGTTATCTGCAATAAAAACTTGCTTTGGTGTGCATTTTCAGACATTGAAACAATGTCATGTACATATCAAACACCTTGTAAGCTATTACAAGTCTTTTACTTTTGTTTTATGATGTTAAAACAATGTTGTATCACAATAAGCTTAAAGCTGGTCTACACATGAAACATTTTGGCTGGATTATTTGTCAAATATTCCAAAAATGTTTGGTGTTTGCCAAATGTTTCCTTTCTGTTGCTTCTACACGTGAACGTGCAGTTTGTCAATTTTTTTTTTCCTTTGGCCAAAGTGTTGCCCCTTTTTTCAAATTGTTTCAAACTGGCACTGCCAAATACTGTTTGAAAACCAGTCCCCTCTTAATAGAGTCCCGTAATTTAGAAATTGAATTGTATACTGCCACATATTGTCTCTTTTCAACGACATTTTTTCAATCTTGCTTTCTGCCCAAGACTTTTTTCTTTCCTTCAGTGTCATTTAATTTGGATGGAAAGTCTTACTCATAACGGCACGCTATGGACATTGACAATATCCACTGTCATTTTCAGTCCTTTTCTTGTCCCTCCCAACCATTTAAGACCTCTACTCTCCACTGGCATTTGGTTTTGTTGAGTTTGGTTTTGGTGAACATTGGCAGTCATAACGGCTACTTGGCAACGTTACTACCTTGTAAACTCCTCCGAACCTGTCAGTTGACGCATTTGAGACGTGACTAGACTGTAACACTACCAACTGATTATCGATGACTTTTGATACCGTCCATTTCCGTGGATCCTTGCAATCTGTCACAAATGATGTTTAATTTTGGCGACCTTGATGTCAAAAGTCAGAGGATTATTGTTTTGTCCTTCAATCCATTAATTTGAAACTTTTTACTTAACAAAAATCGTTTCGTGATTGGACACCCTGCATGCATCGATGTATATTTCGATTGTCGACCAGAAAAAGTTAGCCTAAGTACAAATAATTTTTCAACATGTTCAAAGTCAGAAATATTTGACAAACAGAAAATAATATTTGCCATCAAGCTAATTTTGTCTTGGATTTGAGCAAATATTTGCCGTTTTGTTTCACGTGTAGATCAGCCTTTACCTAGTGTATCACTACTTCTATGTACTCCACTGCCCACTGCACTGTTTCTACTATACTGCAGCTCTTACTGTGCAGCTTATATAGAAGTTCCAACCCTACATATTTGTTATGAGTAGCGTGGGCGAGAGGTCTAAGGCGTTGGGTCACCAGTCCTCTAGGGGATCGTGGGTTCGAATCCCACCGCTACTAATAATATTTTTTCCCAATTTTCTTCCTTTCTTCACGTTTTTCCGATTCTACTCAAAAAGTTTGGAGGTGTATTTAATAACATTTTGTTTATGTGCACCTTTTTGCAAGTTTTCCAAGATGGTTCCAACCATTTCCATGTACTAAGTACATACCAAGTACAGTGTATACAAACAAGACAACACAGAACAAAGAAAACACTGGCTACACACACTACTACACAACAGTATAACCTTGTACCAACATAGCTTTGATTTGATGCACGAAAAAAAGCATTTGCTATCCATTTTGTTGCTTTGCAAGATAACAGGCCAACACTAGAATCATAATGGAATCTTGAAATATTGTCAAAACTAATTTTGTCTGGCAATTTTACCACTTTCTGAGCAAAAATATGCGGGAAATGGCTAAAATTGACAGCGTGATCTCCATAGTCGTACACGAGCTCAGTTCCAGCTGGGATGTCTGTTTTCGCAATAAAAATCAATCTGGGTTTGTTTTGGAACTCCAGAATCTTTGGCATCAGATTTGGTGCTCTGCGTGAATGATTAACAGTGTGTCTACCCAAATCCCTAACAAATTGCCGCATGAAAACAATCTGCCTGATTCTCAAAGATGAAATAAGATACAGCAATGAAATTTTGGGGGGTATTTATTGAAGGTATTAGCTTTCTATTTCTCGAAATAGCCACCGTTTGCGGCCAGCATGGCCTCGATCCTGGGCCAAAACGCCTTGCAGGCCTTGACGACGTACTCCTCGGACATGTTGGCCCACTCACGCTCAACCGCTGCCTTGAGGTCGCCAACACTTGCGTGGGGGGTCGAGCAAGCCTTCCTCTCCACTTCGCCCCAAACGGCGTAATCGAGTGGTGAGCAGTCTGGCGACGACGGGGGCCACATCGTCCAGGGCCAGAAATTCTCAAAGTTCTCTGAGCACCACTTCTGAACCTTCTTGCTCTTGTGGCTCGGAGCCGAGTCCTGCTGCCACACATAGCCACCCTGAGGAAAGGTGGCGTCAATCCAGGGCTTCACCACGTTTTTCAAGACATCCAGGTACACCTCTGTGTCAATCTTGAGGCCTTTGGCGAACCAGAAGGGGGGCATCCTGGCGCCGTTGCTCGCCACGACACCTAACATCATTGCCGACGCTGGATGCTTCGTCTTCATGATGGGAGGGACATCCTTGACCTGATAGGCCAGCCATCTGTCGTTCCTAGCGTTCCTGGCCTGTCCACAGTCCGCATCTTCTTGTCTGAGAAAATGCGCACGGTGGACGCGCCATTGTGCTTCATCCAGGTCAAAAGACGTCTGCCTTTGAGGACCCTTGCTGCTATGGTCTGCTCCAAGAGGAGCTGCCTCACTCAACGGACGTAGGACTTCATCCCAAGGAACTTTATGGCCTTCTGGATGCTCCTTTTGGAGACGTCCAAGGTCTTTGCCAGGTTCCTCTGGCTTGTGGAGGGACTGGCCTCAATCTTCACCTTCAGGTCGGCCAGGAACTCGGCTGTCAGCTTCTTGTTGTGCCCCCCGGAGCCAGGCTTCCTGGAGAAGTCTCTCCCGGCGTCTTTAAGCTTCTTGACGTGGGCGACAAGCCAGCGACTGCAGCCAACAATGCGGCAGACGTCATTCGTCTTAGCTCCGGCGTCGAGAAGATCGGACACCCTTTGCCTTTTGGCCTCCATCTTCTCTCAATTTTGTCGTAGCTCAATATTGTTTACATAAAACCGGTTTAGAATTGTTTACTGTACCTATTAATACAAAGTACGCGCCAATCCAGCAAAGGGTTCCCAAGTTATGACAAGTTAAACTGATGTTAGGGATTTGGGTAGACACACTGTATTAAGCGTCCCATTCGGCGGCTCTCGTAAGTGGCATCGATGCTGGAATGATTTGTAATTGTTGTAAACTTCTTTCATTTCCGAATTCACTATGGTAATGAACGTAATTAAGACAATGACAGTCAAAGTCATGACAAATATTCTGGTAACGTAACCTCAAAACCCTTGCCTTAACAAAGATATCTTCAGAACATAAGTTGAAACATAAGTTTGTTTCCATGCTTTTAATACTGGAAGTACAAGAGTCACGTGGAACTTGAGTTAAAGGTTCCACAGGAGGTAACTACATGGATGCAACATTGACGCAAACTCTCCATATTTTGACCTATCCCCTAACTTGAGGGAATGTGAAGCTTAAATTAGAGAATTACTTTAAACTCGTGCCAGAGTTTCTTCATATCAAATTGTAAGAAACGTGCAAAGTGATGAAATCTTTAGACCAATGTTTCGAGCAAATTGGCATATTCATTTTTTAAAACAATGTAATTGACATTGCTGACTGAACTCATCGACCTTGACGTATTATAATAAATGTTAATTGACAGCTGTCTTCTTTCCATTTGTCATTTAAAATGCATCGTATTAATGATCAACTTTAACTAATTTTATCTATGGATAAACTTACCATAGGTTTCGGTTGTTGTACTTAAAGTAGTACAGGTATCGCCCATACTGAACTCCACACCGTTCTTCTCTACGTTTGGCCTCAGATCTTTGTAAAAGGTCACCAGCGTACTCCGCAACAAACTCTCCCTTCTTGAAATTTCTCATCGTCACAATACCCCGTCCTTTCCCCGGAAAGATGTCAATGGCCAATTCGTCGACTCGATCACACTCAGCCTGGAGATACAGTTCCATCGTGCGTTGGAACTTTTCCTCATGGACAGTCTTGGTTTTACGTGGGGAACGCCAAACCTTTGAACACCTTGCCATGTTAAATTTGTTCCTTACACGAACAATTCTCGAAGCACTTTTGCACCCCTTGACCGGCAATTGTAGGAATAAAATTGGTTGCGTTCCCAATGTGTTAACGTCACTTTGCTTTGCAACAATGTATCTCTTCAATCCAGAAGAAATAAAATAGCGGGAGTTGAAGAGCACTCTGCCAAGAATGAAGAATGGAATGTTTTTGAAGTTGAACCTCAGACCTTCCATATTTGTAACATGGAACGCGTTCATGGATGGAATGAGTTCAGCGTTGTTCACAAATATAAACCAATTAGCGTAGAATCAATGTTTTAGCGATTTCGTAACAAAACCAGTAAAGGGGAACAGGGCACTCCATGATTAGTGATACATTAGTGATTCCTCTTCAAATTTTTGTCAGTGTTAATTGCAGTGACGGACCGAAAACGCTTTCGGCCCAAATTTGGCTTTCGTAATAACGAAAAGCAAATATGCACCATAAAGAATGGAGTGTGACAATATGGCACTAACAGATCAAGATGCTTTTGAGGCCATCAGGAGCTTCAAGCTCCAAGTTCTCTTGGACCTGATGGTGTGATATTTCAGTTACTGAAGAAATGATCACAAATTCTTGCCTGTGTTTTGTCCTATTTGATGCGTCGCATCTTAGATCAGGGCAAGTTTGCCACTTCTCTAAAAGTAAGTCATGTCGTTCCAATTTCAAAGGGCAAGGATAAGTTACTCCCTAGTAAATATAGGCCCATTTTTCTTACTTCCAGTATTGCAAAGGTCCTTGAGAAGATCATGAAGTCCAAGCTTGTTGAGTATTAGGAAGCCCAGGGCAGCTAGGTTTTGAGCCCTTTTTAATTCAGTCACCCAATTGATTGACCATATTGAGCAGATCATTGACGGGCTTGAAAGTCACGAGTTAGTTGATGTACAGCAGTCTATCTTGACTTTGCCAAGGCCTTTGATGGGGGAGATCATGGTCATTTGCTCGATCAACTGAAACAGTGGCCCACGAGGGATTTAGGAGTTATCAGGCAAGATGTTGGAAAGTTGGAAGAGCATTTCCAGTTGAAGATGGGGAAAGCATTTCAAACCTGTGGCTGGATCTTTCGACTTGAAATTGCGAAAGATAACATTACGATGCTAAGTCTGTACAATTCCATTGTACAACTGCATCTTGAATGTGCTTCCTGCATTTGGGCTCCAATGAGTTCAACAGGTTTGCAAAAGGTCTAGCAGGTCCAATGATGTTTCACTAGAAACAGAAATTAGGGCTCTACAGTACTCAGAGAAGGTATGAAAAGTATGTGATACTGTGTGTTTTGAAGAGCATTTATGGGCTCTGTCCTTTTTGAGATCGGTTGTAGCGTTCGTAGAGGTTTTACGTGCGTTCTGAGAGCACCTCCAAATCCAAAAGAATTGAAGCTACTTCGATCAATGAAGTTCTCCTCTCTTCTTAATCAGGCCCCTTCATTCTTCAATTTGTTGTCCATTAGTCTTCATCGGGAATATGCAGGAGCAAATCCTGTAACAGCTTTGAAAGCAGGGTAAGATTAATTTTTAAACACCATTCCCGATTCAACCCACTATCCCAGGGTTGTCCAGATCTGCCAACAGGAACTCGTTGGCAGATCAAATGTTGTATAAATGTTAATTGTATAAATTGAATTAATGTTCTGTTTGTTTACAGGGAATCGCATTCCTTGTAGCGGTAGTAGAAAATCCGCAACCAACTGATTTGAACTGATTGCCACTGAACCAGTGGCAAAAGTAATATTTGATAGTATTATCTGACGGAGCATTTCTCTCATTACAATTATGAAACTTTTCCTTTCCGTCTTTTACCATTTTCTTTAGTAAAAATCAATGTTTTAAGACAACACAAAAACCGTATTGAGGCATTTTCAACATGATGCCAAACACGTCAACATTAATGAGCTGTCGAAAAAAAGGAAGGGCAATAATCCATGGGCATTTGAGACGCATGCCTAATTATGAACGGAGTAAAAGGCACCATATGCATATTTTGCAGTAGCATTGCATTTTGTCGGACAAGAAAAGTAGTTTTCCCCCATCTAGTAGGAGGATCACTTTAGTTCATCCATGGTGAAGGCACTTAAAATGTAATATTTCTCATCAGACTATCAATGCAGACGAGAAACAATAATAGTACTTTATTTACAACTCCAAAAATATTAAAACACTGACTTCACTCAAAAGCATGAATGTCATTACCAAGCAATCCAAGCTGCCATAAGGATCAATTAACACGCAGATGACAACAAAGAACGAAATTGAAATCACTCTGAACTCGTGAAATCTTTGTCCATTGATGTTATTATGGGGACAAAATCTCCAACTAATTAGTCCGGTATATTGGCTGTGAACGCTCAACCAGGAAACTCATTACAAACAACCACGAATTCAGTATTATTCACCCTTCAATATAATGCAACATCTGTAAAGTGTGTACATATTACCAATCCGATAACAGTAAGTAAAATGTAGTTTCATCCTTTTCACAACGACAGAAAATCTTCGAATTTGTTTTCAAGGTTGTCAGGCATTCACTTTCAATTTTCAATATAATGTGCAACGTTAACAATCGAAACAATCTGTCACCGAAAAGTCGTGGAATATGTAACCGAAAAGTCGTGGAATATGTATGAAGTTAGAAATTTTTTTTTATGCCACGAATTAACCATGTGTCTAAACATACGTAAAGAAATTATCTTTATAAATAAAACGGCAAGTTTGGCTTACAATTCTAAGCCACTTTAACCGGTAAAAGGACACAATGCCAAAATTGAATTGCCAAAAAAAAATGTGAATTGCAAAACCACAACACGTGCATAAAAATGCATGGAATGCCCTTTCCTTACAGTAATATAAAGATGTAATAATATGTGAGTATAATGCGGTGACGTACTTTGGCAACCTACCGACAACTTATTGGTGACAGGATTTCTTCCTTCAATCGAAGACTTTTGCGTATTTCTTAAGTGTTAACTTGATAACCTTGAAATTTTTGCGTAATCAACCATGCTATTATTCTTTTTATTAGATTGTCCAAGGATTCTTCCAAGAAAAGAAAGTCGCCAGACATGCCTAATGGAGCGAAACCTCCCAATAAGGGGGCTTAAGTCAGAATCAATTATGAGAAGGAAGTAAGATTCTAACACGTTACGATAGTTAGACCACTGTTATTGACATGAATGTAAATGACCAGGCTAAATTTAAAGTTGCCAAATTTACTCTTTGCAATGTAATGTTTCTTTGTAAAACAAAGAATGTAATTAACTAGCTTTAAAATGGGACAAGCGAAATCATACTACTCATTTGGTTCACGTAACCATAGTTAGTCCGCTTTTCAAAATCATTTGACACAATTTCATCCAAATAAATGTAGATGACCAGCATGGGCACAGGAAATGTAATATTTAGTACAATCTTGGTTCTGTTAACATTTCTTTTCAAGAGAAATTCTCCACACCTCCCTCAATGGGGGAAAAGGAGCCCGTTGAAGACCCCAATGCATCAATGATCGTGAAAGAGAATAAGTAACTTGTTAAACAAGTTTTTAAACATTAAAACTCTATTGTTGTCATGAATGCGATTGACACCCCCATGTACAACATATTACTCGTTTCGTTTTGAATTCCGTAAAATATCGTTCCCTTACCATTGCTATTTTCTTAGATTGTCCCAGGATGGAACAATGGCTTCGTCACCTCGAATGAAAGTCGCCACACCTCTCTCCATGGGGCAAAGCACGCCTGTTAAAGGACCAAATGCGTCAATGGTTTTGAAAGAGAAGATGTTTAGCAAGTTTTTAAACATTAAAACACTATTTTTTAAATGCATGCAATTGACACCACCATCAAAGTACAGATGAAATATTTCTTTTCAAATTCCATATGACTTTGTTCCATTACCATTGTTGTTTGTTTTTTAAGATTATCCTTGGAACGGTGGCGTCCTCATCTCGAGAAAAACTTGCCAGACCTCGCTCGATTGGGCAAACCGAGCCCGTTAAAGACTCAAATGCATCAATGATCGTGAAAAGGAAGAGGTAAGTTATTAAACAAGTTTTTAAACATTAAAGCGCTATTTTGGAAATGAATACAATTGACACCACCCTCGACAACATATTACTTCTTCTTTTCAAATTCCACATGATCGCGTTTCCTTACCATTGATATCTTATTATTGAAGATTATCCATGGATGGAACGGTGGCTTCATCATCTCGAGAAGAACTTGCCAGACCTCCCTCGATGGGGCAAACCGAGCCGGCTCAAGGCCCAAATGCATCAATGATCGTGAAGAAGAAGAAGTAAGTTATGAAACAAGTGCTTCAACATGAAAACACTATTTTTGTAATGAGTGCGATTGACACCACCATCTAGAACATATTACTCGTTTATTATTGAATTCTGTAACACGTTGTTCCCTTAACATTGTTATTTGTTTTTTAAGAGTGTCCAAAGATGGAACGATGGCTTTGTCACCTCTAGTGGAAGTCGCCAGAACGAGATGTCTTTCCAGGCAGAACTCCTTCTTTGTTTGGGTGGTAGAGCCGTGGAATCGACTTCCCTTGTCTGTTCGTCTTCTGGATGGTCTTTCGGCGTTCCGGAGATGGGTTGGAACCGGAAGAAGAAAATATTTCGTGATTGATCGTGGTTTATTTACGTATTGACCGATGTGTATTGTCTCAGTGATTCCTCTACATCTTGATGGTTGTCATATTTTTCGTCGTACTTTTTGTCCTTCCAAATTAGACTGACGTGTGACATTTCTTCTTTTTCTTTATTTTGTTTTTCTGGTTTAGGTTTTTATCTTTCTTTCTTTTAATCCTCTGTTTGTCGCCTATACTCTTTTTTACACATGGTGTTTTAGAGTGGCAAAACCAATAAACAATAAACACCACCCTTTACAACATGTTACTTATTTCTTTTTAAGTTAACTCTTTTAAGTTATTAAAAATGTTTTTAAACATTAAAACGCTATTTTGAAAATGAATACGATTGACACAACCCTGTACAACATATTACTTATTTATTTTTAAGTTACGAAACAAGTTTTTAAACATTTAAACGATATTCTAAAAATGAATACAATTGACACCACCCTCTACAACATCAGCTAATTTTTTAAATTGTCCCAGGATGGAACAATGGCCTTGTCACCTCGAATGAAAGTCGCCACACCTCTCTCCATTGATCAAAACACGCCTGTCAAAGGACCAAATGCATGCATCATTACGCACTAAACCCTCAATAGCAAGCCGGGCAGTTTCACACAGGGTTGACAAGAAATAACTTTAGGGACTCAAAAACACATGAAGAACAAGTCCAATCAGTGCCAAAAAAATACCATGTGACCAGAAGACAAGCAGCTACTTTAAGAAAAGTAACTCTAATAGCTGGCTCCAACGGTTCTAAAGTACTTGCTATCCCGGAATTGCGCAGCCATCACTGTACAGTTAAAGCAAGCATTTCTTGCTATTACTGCTCAAAGCTGTAAACTAAAATATGCCGTGATAGCAAGAGTTCTTGTTATCACTGAAAAAATAACATAAAGGACCAACATATTTATATAACATAAAGGAGACATTCTAATCTAGGAAAGGCAAAACTTATTAAAAGTACCAGCCGCCTAGTTATATTATTGACTACAAAACTAAACATTGTCTATGTTGATGCTTATGAAATTTGAATTGCATAATTAAGCAATATTCACATCCACATGACGTTATTGGGTCGTTCTCTTATAATCAGACATTTTTTCATAATTGCTTTGTTATGCGAGTTCATCCCAAAGAACATATGCTTGACAATTTGGTTCCACAATTAATTGTGAGGCACCAGGCTAAGGAGATCTGTAAGAAGTTGAATGTACATCCATAGCAAGAACTGTAATTGCACATCTATAGCAAGAATTGTAATTGCACATCCATAGCAAGAATTGTAATCGCATATCCATAGCAAGAATTGTAATTACACATCCTTAGCAAGCTTTTCTTCACTGGAGCCAACATTGCCAAGGTTGTTAACACCATAAGCAAGAACTCTTTCCACCTAGCACTATGGCTACCAGGCTAAGACTTCTGTTAGAGGTTCAACACACACCCTTAGCAAGAACTGTAATTGCACATCTATAGCAAGCTTTTCTTCACTGGAGCCAAGATTGCCAAGGTTGCTAACATCATAAGCAAGAACTCTTCCCACCTAGCACTATGGCTACCAGGCTAAGACTTCCGTAAGAGGTTCAACACACACCCTTAGCAAGAACTGTAATTGCACATCCTTAGCAAGAACTGTAATTGCGCATCCATAGCAAGCTTTTCTTCACTGGAGCCAACATTGTCAAGGTTGTTAACACCATAAGCAAGAACTCTTTCCACCTAGCACTATGGCTACCAGGCTAAGACTTCCGTAAGAGGTTCAACACACACCCTTAGCAAGAACTGTAATTGCACATCCTTAGCAAGAACTGTAATTGCGCATCCATAGCAAGCTTTTCTTCACTGGAGCCAACATTGCCAAGGTTGTTAACACCATAAGCAAGAACTCTTCCCACCTACTACTCAAAAGCGCACACCATTCTCACACACCATTAGCAAGACTTTCCGTTAACACTGGAGCTAACACGCTTGTTGAGCCGAGGTTGCGTGTTTACTCACTGATATTCTTGTTAATGGTGTGCATAAATTCGTGTGAATTTGGGTGTTAGCGTTAGCAAGATTTTTTTTCCTTTTTTGGGAGTAGACTTTTCTCGACGAATCAGAACATTTCCTTTCGATTGAACCAAAGTCTTGCTAATGAGTTTTGCTATCCCGACGAGTCTTGCCAATCCTGTACTAAGCAGTACAAAAGTCTTGCTAACCCTGTGCAAGTGCACACGTAATCACGCTCGCCGACTGACCTTTAACTCTTACTCGAACAGGAATGATGGCAAGCCCGATCTTTGCACTTACGGGAATTGAACCAATCTCGGTCTGGTGACGAACTTTGGACTGGCCCATCGAACGTGCAGATTTACAAACTCTTGGCTCGTCAATTCCATCCGATTTTGAGCTGGAATCCTTAGCTTCGTTCAGGACAAATTCTCTCGAACGACATTCTTTGGTTTCACGGTGTAGGGATGTGGGGTGATTAAATCCACATGTTTTGCACCTCGATCTGTCGCGGCAATCCCTCGAAACATGACCGACTTCCAAGCATCCAAAGCACAACCGAGATTCGCGTACAAAGTGCAGTTTTTCTTTTTCGGAAAATTTGGCAAAAAAGTAACAATTTTCCAACATGTGATTCGTTTTCTTGCAGAAAAGGCAGTTCCTTAGTTGGTCCGATCCCCTGGAGTCATTCGCTTCTGCTTCGGTTGCCATTGATAAAGCCTTTCTAAATGGGAATCCACTCGTTACTTTCTTATCCCAATCGGCTGTGGACAATCCAAATCAAATCGTTCAAGAATTTGATTCCATTGAAGAGGCAAACAACTGGATTTATGCTAATTAGTTGGATAGATACTTCTCAATACGTCGTGTTTCGAAAACCTTAAAAGTTTTTCGCTGTAATCAAAGCATTTACCTGAAGAAGAACGTTGAAAAAGAAGTCATCACGACAAGTATATGATTGTGGTGCTAGGTGAGTGCTAAAAGCCCTCGGACATCAACCCCATCAGCCATCAACATGGCTTCCAGAGAAATCGTCCAAAACAGTGAAGCTGAAGAAGAATATCACCAAGAAATGAATTTGTCCCATCGACTCCGAATAGTCACAAGAAAGCTCAATGAAATCAAGGTACTTCTTCAAGATGACGGCAATACTGACCTGGTTGAAAGAGAGTTTGTCGAATTGAATGACCGGTTGAAAAAATTCAAAAGTGCAGTGAAAAAGCAATTAGCTAAATCAATCTTAGACCAACCAGAACGTCTCAAGCTGGAGAATTGGTACACAGAAAAACTAGCAATCATGGAGAGTTCAAGGAGAGGTGTGTCAGTTTGGATTGAACGAATTCAAACTCAGGGATTGGACGCCCTGGATAGTGCTTCTAGGGCAGGATCTTGTGTATCGAGAACATCATCCCGATCCTCTGCTTTATCTATCAAATTGAAAGTGTTATCACAAGAGCGAATTAACCTTGCCAAAGAGAAGGCAAAGCTGGTTGCACAAGAAGAATTCGATCAAGAGATGGAGGCCGTTGAAGAACAGAGGGCTTTGGTCGAAAGGAGAGCAAAGGCTGCAAAAAGAAAGTTGGAGCGCACAAAACTAGCAAAAGTGGAAGAAGCTTTGAACGAATACAAGGAGGCAGTTGACGTCTCAGGGAGTCATTGCTCCTCGAGATCGCGGAAAACGCCGCCCAAAGAGCGAACAATACCCAAGAATCAGGATAAAATTAACCTTTTGGCAGATATGGTCCAACGCTCCCATCTTCCAGAGTCAGAAGTCAGAGCCAGAGATCTTCGACCGATCTGACGTGACTCTCTACGCAAATTTCTTGCAAGCGTTCGATCGTATGATAGCTTGCCATACCAGTTCGTCGTCAGACTTACTCTACTACGTGGTGTATCCAGACTAGAGGTAGACTGGGCCTGTAACTCGTTTACAAGTGCGATTTTTAGATGTTTGATGAAAAATCAAAATCAAGATATATTTTTTTTGAGGAGATGATATTACACATGATTTGTTGTCAGGTAATCCGGTTCTTAGTGATGATTTATTTAGAAAAGGTATGTTGTGCGATCCCTGCACGTTTTTTAACATCAATGTCAAGAGCAAGAAACACGTTAAAATGCATCATGCTGGAAAGTTAAGACGTTGTTCAACCACCCATACCAATATTTGATGTATATTTGAGACATAAAAGTGGTAACTTTTGATGTGAAACGTCTTGGCTTTACAGTGTACTTGATTTTTGACTTGTTGCTCGCTTTTGAGGCTTATTTTCTATGTATACAGGGGTCGCCCAACATACCTTGTCTAATTAAATCATAAGTTCAAACATGATTGCCTTACAACAAATCATGTAAAGTATCATCTGCTCATAAGAGATAAATCTTGATTTCGATTCTTTATCAAGCATCCAAAAATCGCACTTGCTGACGAGTTATAGGCGAAGTCTACCTCCAGTCTGGATACCCCTCGTACCTCGAAAAATACACGCGAGATGAGCCTCGAGAGCTCGTCAGGAGTTGCTTCTACTTACCACATATTCAAGATGCGGCTGAACAATCGACTTGTACAGAGTTAGCATCGTAATACTATCTCTGGACTTGAAAGTGCGATAGATCCAGCCGCACGTTTGAAATGCCTTCCCCACTTTCAACTGGATATGCTCATCAAACTTTCCATCATCTTGGACGACAACTCCCAAATCTCTCATGGACGATACCTGGTCAATATCACAACCTCCATTGTCTTTGAGAGGAACATCTAATTTTGACGCCCCATACGTCATTATGCGGAATTTCATCCCGTTCAATGCCATGTTACTCTGACCAACCCAAGAGTAGACTTTCTCCAAGTCCTCAACTAAACATTTTGAGTCCTGACCCTTCCTTCCCACGTCAGCATTGCAAAGATTTGAAGCGGAAGGTTGTTAGCAATGACTGCCATTATGATAAATCATTCACCTGGATCACGGAGAGTTCGGAGGATTTTTTTCAAATTCCTGTACCACTCAAAGTTGACATACTTTTTTATTTTTTTATCTCATGTCTTCGGGCTTTCTCGAAATCAACAAGACATAGAAATTGCCTTAGGGTGGCCAAATTCAGACTCGTTATGCGACATTCAAGTTTTCCGAAAGATTTCCAAATTATTGAACGATCTTTTGGTAACCTGAAAAGTTTAGGAAATAAAGACAAAGGGTTTTACCCAAGGGTTCACTTTTTGTTTTGCTTAATCAAAGACGCTGTTGGTTACCTCCGGCCTTCTGTATTGGACTACAGAAATGTTTTGAATCTGTTGCTACGTAGTCAGACTGAATTCTTAGTCAGCCATGATGGTCTAGAAAACAAAATGAGCACGTCTGATTTACTCGAGTATTTTTCCATCAAAATGTTGGAAAAATGTACCCAAAGATGGCTTTTTGCCTTTATGGGTGACTCTTGTGATTCCATGGAGTTGAAAAGTGCGTATTTTCTCTACAGAAAGCAGTTCTACGAGTGCTTCATTATGGGCATTAGCTTTACGCCGTTTGGACGCTTGTTTTCTACTGCGCTGACAGCTGATTTTGTGAAAATGTAGATCCTATGGCTGATGCTAGATGGAATTGATTGAAGGTGACTGATTAAAGATCCCATTCTGCCTAGTTTGAGATTTCCTTGCATTCTAACTTACAAAAATACGTCATAGTTGATATAAGATACTTAGAAAGACAATATTCGAAAACATAGAACATTTATATTTTGAGTGACAAGAAACATGGAATAGAATTATGGAACACAATTAGGGCACATCCAAGTGTCAGGGACATTTTCTACTGATTTGTGCTCAGTACACGCACAATGAAACCATTTTTCACAACTGTCACACATTACAAAACCTTTCAGGTTTTTGTCAAGGTCACTTAAAGTCTGGCACTGATGACATTTCCATAATCTTCGAGCAGCATCAAATTTAGAAATGAAAATATCCTGTTGTTCCAATTCATTGGAAAGCTGTAAAACTTGGTCAATGTTGAGCGAAATACAAAACATCCAGCAATTAGCATCAATGGGCGAGTTCTGACACTCGATAAGCAAATTTTTGTGAAGGGACGTTGGGACAGGATGAGACGCCTTTCTTCTCTTTGGTTTCTGATTCCTTGGAAATAGTGATGGAGCCCTCTCTCGTTTCCGGCCCCTGTCAAGCTTTGGAAATGATAATGGACATGTTCTTGGAGTATAAAGCCCCTTAACCTTGTCCAAAAGCTCTTCCGCGGCATCAATGGTTAAGGTGGCAAAATGTTCATTCAATCCTCTCAGAACTCTCTCCTTTCTCTCCTCGAAATTCTGGAAGAAGGGTACATTCTTAAGTTCTTTGACGCTCATTGCGGACCGGAGCTCAATAATATAAATATCAAGGCAACGAAAATTTTGGCATTAAGAGAAGCATTCCATCTAACCCCAATGTTACCTAATGAAATAACTTTTTTACAATGAAAAATAATTCAGCCGTATAATCAGTGAAAACATGACGGTCAAACCCTGTAGAACAGGGGTGTGCAAACTTATTTAGCAGTGGCTCAAATTGGCCGGACCGTTGGCGCTCGCAGGCCACACAATCCAAAACGGCAAATAATTTCTAGTACGGAATTCTACAATCTGCCTACCCTACATATGCAAAATCAATGATATGATCTCTACAGATCCTCTCCAAGATCTCCAGGGCCAGGGTTTGAACACCCCTGCTTTAGAATGTGAAGAATGCCATGAAGAATCTTACCTTCGCTTTGGGCAAGGCCAAGTCTTGAACAATAGTCACATATCCTTCACTGTCCTCGTCTTCATTATCTTGATGGTTTTCCAAATCTTCAATCAGCTCGGGTTCATTTTCAGCAAAATCATTGGTGGAAAGTGAACAGGGAAATACATTTTGCATTGCTAGAACATGTGAATGCTTACAAACATTTCTTTTGGCAAAATCGGGGCAAGTACATATCATGTCATGGCTGCAAAGGCTGTTGGCAGGACATTGTTCACAACGAACTTCACACAAATTTTTGTTGCACTTATATTCGTTTGGGGTGAGAATGTATGTCTTTAGTACGACTTCGGGATTTTCCACATCAAACTTTACAACATGAAATCGATCCTCTTGAGGCTGTTCAATCCCATACAGTTGTGAATTATCCGGATGCAGGCTGTTATAAAGCTTTTGGGCGCGGGATGGCTTTTTGGCTCCCAAAATTTTGTGTTGAAGGGCCAACGACTTCCCAACGTAGATATCGTCAACTTTAGTGAGTCCGTCACACAATTGATCAACTCGATCACTTTTGGAAAGTGGACCGTCTTTTAAAGTCCGGTTGTACCTAAAACATTAAAAAATGTCATTTTAAGTTATGCTATTGATGTCTCTTGTTCATTGAATCACTTTGCTATCTAAAACAAAAACCATAGATAAAAAATGAAAGTAAATCGGATTATCAAAATGAACACATTAATATTAGACTAATTAATCCATTAATCTGAACCCACTCTGACTTCAGATTTCCTAACGTAGGAATCGAATTCGAGACCCAATTAGTTTGTACCTATCATAGCATCTCAAACCCTTGAAGTGCAACTAATAATAAAAAAATAAGAACACTATTGTACAAGATATTACTAACGAGCATGAGCTTGTCTCGAGGGAAATGCCCTACTTCAACCAATCCTACAACAAACTCTTACCGTTCTTCGATCAAATTGTGTGCAATGATGCCATGGTTAAAGCAACGTGCCCATTCATTTGGTTTGGATACTTTTCCTTCAGTTCCATAATTGCTGATAAAATATTCCCATCCATCTGTCTCGTCACTCTGGAATGAAAGGCACCAAATATTACATTGGTTCAAAAGCATGAATAGTAAAAGGCTGTTAGGTACAAAAAGTAATAGTTGTTGAAAACAAAATACTATAAACCATGACAATAGATTTTTGAATGACTTCTAGCGCATTCGCTTTCATAGAATTTAAATACTAATGCCAGAAACTAAATAACATTCAATACGGATTGCCGCTGCAGGTAAAATCAGTCAAGTTGCTGAAGATATTGTCGTGTCTGGCATGGTAGAAGTTTTGGTTTGCATTCATGTAAAATACAACACCTAAAGTAAATTACCTAATCTTGTTCCAACTTGTGGAAGAATGTCCAAAATTCGGCCTCCGTGGGAATGATCCGTAACTGGCTCAGGCAATTTCGCAATTCCGGATTTTGGGGCAGAAGACGGTTTTTCCAAGCGTTTTCCACGTGCCAGGCACATTTTACATGTTTTATAGGCAAGTGTGGAAATTCTTCCCGCCAAGCATTGATATAGCACGCTGCCATATCGCTCATCAATACTTTCACATTTTGTACAGCCTCTTTTGCCAGACGATGGAGCTCCGCCAAACCATGTCTAACGACTGCACAAGACTCAGTGTTGGCCACGATTTGCATGACTGGGACACCTTCTCCTCTTTGATCTGCAAATACCAAAACAACGCATTACTTTCGTTCGTTATGAAAAACTACACCTACAGAAACTAGATTTATAAAAATAATTCTGCAAAAGAAAACTGCAAAAATAGTAAATATTCCTCAAAAATTCAGCCAATTGGGCAAAACCCAAAATAAAGGCAAAAGTAAAAACCTTTATGGATCCAACTACCATCGATTACCCAACCTTTTTTCAATGTTTTGTAATTCTTCGTTGAACATGAACATTACAGAGTACAATTCATTTTCCTAACCATGTACTAATCAGGTATCAGGCCAGGATTTTGCAGTATCGGGCCGGGGCCGGTTTGGTTCGGAACCGAAATAGAAAACCGGATCGGTGGTAATCCGGATCAGTCGGATCCGGCACACAAAGTGTCTCAAATAAAGATTTCAAAGATTACCAGTGCTTGCTATCGCGGTTTTTACGATCAATAACAATATATAAAATTGAAATCCGTTTCAAAAGGTAATACGGGCTCAGGTAGAGTTGCATTTTTAGCTCTAAAGTTGCAACATTTTTTGCTAAAAGCTGCACTCAATTCGACGGAAATTGCCATAAAGCGGCTATTTTCTGGCCTAATATTGTCACTTTTAACATGAAGATTTCAAATTTGGCCAAATCTATGATTCATTTCAAGGCAAAAGTTTGTGACCTTAGTGTTTTCTGAATGTTTTTGGTTAAAATTTAATTTTTCCTTAAGAACACAGGCTTATTATTGGAGCAATCTTCCGCCGGATTTAAGTGATTGAGACAAATAAAGCTCAAAGTGGCTAAATTTGACTAAAATGCCGAAAAGTTCCAATTTTTGGTGTAAGTCGCATTTTGCCACTTTTCCGAGTTCTATTAAAACTCATCATTTGGAGAAAAAACAAAACAAAAATTTGAGGAAAAGGGCGAAGTTTAGCTTCAAAGCAACATTAATCATTTTGTGGGAAGTTATGAGTCGACCCTTCAAAAGTCAATTCCAAGTTCGAATCAGCTTCTAGATTTTTGGATCCGACTCACGACCAACCGACCTCTGAACCGATACTGACCCGGCTCATGGCCGATCCAAATACTTTCACATCTAATGTGAAAGTATGCGTAAGTATGGTACCGAGGATATTTTAACTGAAGAACTAAAGATACGAAAAAAATCGGCATCTCACCTGTCACCAAGAACGAAATGAGAGGATACTTTGAATTGTTTGTTCCATGAGTCGCATCCATAAAGAGTGTTGTTGGTTGATTGTTGAAGGCTTGTATCATGTGTTGGGAGGCAAAAATAATGAAGGTACAGTTGTCGGTTTTCTTGACTTTTTGTTTAATGTTATCAGGAATGTTTGTGGGTTTGTTTGGTAAACCATCAAAAGAACAAGCACGAAACTCCTCTCGTGGCATGAAAATACAGAGGTTCTCGAAGTCTGATTTTCTTAGGTCAATTGTGGTTCGAACGTAAGCTCTTTGAAAATTGTTTAAATCCATCAGCGTAATTATTTTGTTCCCAGCTGAGACGCAATCTGTTGGGCTATAATATCTTTCAATTATCACCGATTTGGGAACCCCAGCTTCAAGCAAAGAAATGAGCATTTGCTTTGTAATCTTGGAAATCCGCTGGAATCGTATTTCAAGCTCATGAGAGTGGCTCTTGCATCCTCTTATGACAAACTGTTCTTCTTGGTTAAAACAACGATTACCAACGGTGTCAAGTGGACAGGAACACAACGTCATTTTCTTGACAAAGAATTTAGCCTTGCACCCATGGTTTGTGATTCGAATTTTCTTCCGTTTTCCCTTAACTTTGACCTTGCTGACCTCGTCGTTGCTGTTGTTGTTCTTATCTTTATTGTTGCTAAAATTGCACGTTGAGGTTCCCTTGACAAGTCTTATGTCGTTGGATTGGGCGCCATTTCCTTGAAATCCGGGGACATGGGCCAGCGTATCTTCATGGTCTGGTACGTTGTATTCTTGTTTGCCCAGGGTTGGGATACCATTCATTTGTAAGCCGGGGGTTTTGCTTCCACTTAATTCAACTTCAGATGTACAGGCCTCCACGTTCACTAGCGTGCCTTGGTTTATCGCGCCATTGAGTTGAAGGGCGGGTGTTTCCACGTTTAGCGTTTCTTCATTTCTTTGACTCCCTTTGGGTTGAATATCGTGACACGGGTTTTTGAAGTGGCGGCATTGGTATCTTGTAAACCCACTGTGCCCTCCTCGTTTGATAAAAATCTTGTCTAATTCCTGTTCCATCATCCATTGCTCCATCAATTCCAGAGAAGAAAAAGATTCGTCAATGAATTCATGATTGTGGATCTCCGTGCATTCCAGGCATCCACGTCTTGTATGCACCCTAAGTGTGTCATGATTCGACAATATTTTTCGGCATTTCCGACAATGATATCCTGAATGAAAATATGGATGAATATGTGAGTGAGGTAGATTGAGCTCATTATCATTGTGACTGAAAGCAACTTTCTTCCTTCTAGAATAATGTGTTTCTAGCCCTACTTTAATTAGTGCATTTGTTCATTTCACAAAATTTGCATTTCCTGATTTAACCCTCGTTTGCATTAACTGAAATGGATGTACTTTCGATGCAGATCAAGCTTGGTTAGTTTCTGTTGTGAGCCTGGACCGCCAATATGTTCATCAATTTGATTTTGTAATATGTAAATTATGTGGTTATGTTCTAATCGAATCGTGTTCATATTAAAGGAAACCGCATTGAATGAAGCATCTTTGATTATTGGGCCTATATCGCATTTGTCTGAACCAAATTATTTTTATACTATATGATAGCTAAAAAAGTCTGACAAGGATGAAAGGGTCTTACTTGGTTATTTTGTTTCACTGAGCAATCGATTGTTGAGTAAGTCTCTTAATGACAATGAGCTGTCTCATGGATTTTACGATTTCCACGATTGACTTAAACAATACAGAAAAGAAGGAAGGTTGAGAATACTGGCCCCGGACCTGAGAGATATCCGTTTTTTAAATTGATGTTGCGTAAAAATTGAGATTTCGCCTGACATTTTGCCCAAAATATTCTTCACATATGATAATAATAATAATAATAATAATAATAAGCATAGATTGCGACTTACTTGCGGCCATTCTTGGTGTTTTCTTCAGTGTACCATGTGGAGAAACCCCTTTGAATTACAACAGAGCGCTAGTGGAGGAATTGAGCGGGAACTACATTCAGCTGTCAGCTAGTAGAAAACAAGCGTTCAATCGGAGTACAGCTAATGCCCATAATTGGTCAAGAGCATTCAGTTGAACATTCAGCCAATTCTAACGAAGTTCAACAACAAACCAGAGTACTTCTTCTTTGTTGATTTTGTAGTGATCTGACCTGGTGCTGGGGTTGCCAATTTTCTTAAGTGAAATCATATTCCCCATTGTCTACCAGCCTTCATAAACAGGTTTTTTTTTTCTTTAAGAAGCGACAAAAGGCAAGGCATCCCTGACTTTCGTGACTTCTGAGCAGGGTTGCAAATCAACCTCAAATTCGTGTTTGCTCATATACCAGAGCAAAGCACCCATTCTCTAAGAGGTAACCCTACCCTGCCACCTCCCGTGAAAAAACTTGCGCAAGCCGAGATCTCACATCACTGAGATTTTGTTGTCAATCACCCGATCATGTGAATTAATCGGCCCCTGTTTAAACTCCACACTAGTTGAAATTCACTTTTTGCATATTGGGTTAATACCTTAGACACATTTCCAGCAGACTTGAGGATTTTCAATAACCAAACTGCCCTATCAGATGAGCGAAATAGTTTAGAAGTGTTTCTTAGAAGAAAAGGTTCCTTTAATCATGAACTTCGGCTTCCCGCATGATGAATGATGTCATAGACAGTCCGTGCCGGGTCAGGCAATCATAGATTTGAATGCCAATCTCTGCCTTCTAGTATTTCTAGTCCAACCCACAAAGGCCGAATCTCGTTCTTGATCTAGTCATTGTCATTACTGATTAGAGAGTCAAGGGAAACATTGTGCTCTCTCAAACTCGATCTTTGGACGATCCCTTGTTCAATTGGAGTCAGTCCTAATAGTAGACAGTATTGTATGAGGGAAGCCAATGATGGATAGATAGATACACTCACTAATTGCCGCTTGCTAATCGTTGTTACTGACGAGGACCAAAACTGAAAAATACATATGTATTCAATGCGGCCAGTCCGTCAGGTCCCTTGGTAGATTCAGCCGTAGAGTCATTGCAAAATGTCGTCAACTTTGTTTTTGGCTTTTGCCAATCAATACAATCTAAACAATGACTTTCCCACTAGTGATGGACTGAAAGGGCTCATAACCGAAACCGAAAGTTTCGGCCGAAAGAGGGCTTAACCGAAACCGAAAGCACCTGATTACAAAATTGTTCAAATGCAAATTCTGCCTTAAAAATCAGAATGCTCATGTGTTCGATGTTGGGTAGTCGCAAATTTTGAAAAATCGGAAAACTTAAATTTCAGAGGTTTTTGGACCATTTTTTTTTGATTTTGTTGTCAAACTCCATTTTACATAGTGCTTGTCTGCTTTCGGTTTCGGTGGGCATAACCGAAACCGAAACCGAAATTTCGGCCGAAAGCGCTTTCGGTCCATCACTATTTCCCACTGACTCCGTATGCAATGAAAAAAACAAAGGCCATCGTTGTTCGAACGAAAAAGTAGCACCAACATAAAATACCAAAAAATTCGATAACAAGTTCTAGCCAACCATCGGTGTGATGGCCAAAATTGAGGTTTAGATGCATAGGACCCAACTGATCCTGTTGCAGTTTATTTATATGACTACCTAGGCTTGTCAGATCAGCTAGAGAAACTAAATGCGAAGTTCAAGTTCAGGCAGAGTTTACTTTAATTTACTTGCTTGGCAAGCTTTTAAAATAACAAAATAGAAATATTAGAAACAACACAAAACAAAAAGAAATAATTGTAACAATTACAAGAATTTGAATGTCATGTAGATAACATAAACGACCAGTAGAGACAACGCGACTGCAATGAGCAGTGTTTTTAAAAAGTAGAGGAAGGTCTAGGTAAAAGTTTAACAAAAAGCTTATTCATTCTGGACCTCGGCGTGAGAAGTGGTGGTTTTCTTCTTCTTCGAAGGAAAATGTGAACGGACTTGGGGTTCATGGGTCCGTTTTCGGTCGAGTCTTGGAAAAGAAGCTGGATTTCTATTTATAACAATTTCACCAAGTGGCAGAGTTTGCAGGTCAATATTCAGGGATCGCTTGAGTTCCTTGGAGATAGCCTTTGAGGCCATCATTTCCCTGATATTTCTTGCTTTATCTTCGAGCTTTTTGGCACTATCGAGGAATTCAATTTCTTCCTCATCAAGCTGTTGATAAAAGAAGCGAGATGATGAGCACTTATCTTTCTTGGCAATGAGTTAGAAAAATGATTCCATGACAGTAAAGGTTGTTGCATTGAAAACATAGAATATGTCACCTTGTCCTGAATGGAGGACGTTGCAACCAATCACGACGAATATCTTTTTATTATGAAAGTATTGAAACTTTGACGTCTGGTAATTAAAAAAAATTACCACCATTCAAAAAGAAAAAAATATTAAAATAAGTATTAAAGACTATTGATCTTAGTGCTTACCTCTCCTTCAATGACGATTTCGCAATCTTGACCAAATGTTCCCAGATGTTCCACGTCCACCTGTTCTTGTTGGAAGTTTTCGGTTTCATCGTTTACGCTTTCTTCGAATGGGTGATTAATGCACCTTAGCATTGATATCAAATGCGTGTGTTTACACAAGTTTTTGTAAGGAAAAAATCATTTATAAAATCAATGAGTTTTGACTTGAACATGAACCATCAACAAGCGAAACTCAATACAAGTTACATGAGGCTTTGACACCAAGCAATGACTACACTGACACTTGCCCATAAGAGAATTTCGCACAATTGCAAGTGTAGACGTGAGCACACACTTTGGGACTAGGGCATTTGCTGCACACTACCTTGCACCGAGCCAAATTGCAGACAAAACGATTTTTCGCCAAATGGTAGATCCGTTGATTGCTGTCATTTTCGGCGGTTTTCTTAGTGACGATAACGCCGTTAGGGGTTGATTCTACAGAGTAATCATCGATGTCTAGAGGATGGTTGGCTTGGTGATCAACTGATCATGTTGCATTTTTGACGCTCCGGTTCCATGAATGCCTTCAACGGCGTGGATCTCTTTTCTTAAGTAGAATTGATCGATTTGTATTAGGCCAAGGCAAAATCTCACCATGTTGAAGTTAGGTTTTAACTTCAACTTGACTGTGCGATGGTAGCGCTCAATAGAGAGATTGTGCGACAGAGCCCCCAAAGTTACAAATCTTGCCCATGATGTCCATGGCACCACTCGACCTTCAGGCCCGTAATTGTTCCAGAAATATTCAATCGCTTTCCTTGAACTTTCATCTCGAGTTTCCTGCAAAAGAGACAAACATTATCATGATCAGATCATTGGGAGAAATTTAAACAAAACAATGGACGCCCTTCATGCTTTTATCCTGTTCTCGGTCTTGATGCAAAGCGAGAAAATTTCCTCACTCATCTGTCTGTGTGAATTTACTAAAAAAATTAAAATTTGAATGGCAGATAGTTCAAGACAATGAACGGAAGGCGGAACAAAGGCACAAGCAACAAGATCTTAACTAAGATTGTGAGAAATTTCACTTGGTAAACTTAATTCATTTTTGTACAACATTGAAAAGAGCTAGTAATTGCGCCCTGATGAAAATCAATGACAAATACTTGGTCAATTATTATAAAAATAATATAAAATATATCTACTTGCCTACTTCCTCTTGATCTTGGATGCTTCGTTCAAAAAATCGTCCCGGTTGGCGATTCGTCTCAGATTCTTGATTTCACTCAAGTTTCTCGAATTTTGAATGTGTCTTGACCAACTCCTTTCGAGATGCCAATGACATGGACTCCACGTAACTTCTGGATTGATCACTTCCCTCCAAGAATTGATGAACGTGTGGCTTAAATCGCTTAGGAGCACTCGAGTTTGGCTACAGGCCTCAGGAGCCAAGGACTTCAAAATTCTCAGGGCACTTGAGAATATCTTCTGATTCTCACTTTCAACCAAGCACTGATAAATCGGACTTCCCTCGCCTCTCGAATCTGTAAATAAGGAAAGTTGGTATTCCAAAAATAATTGTCATGTTCTACGCAAAAAATGCTTTCCATTCAAGCAGCCATGAAACGTACACCTCATCGTTATTCTCAAACAAACCAAAAAAATATCGCTTCAAATTAATGAATAAGTAGATATCAAATATTAGGAAGACACGTGGGATACAGGTCAAACTCCCGAGCTCAAGACTCCTCTCCTAAGTAACACGCACAGACAAAGAGCCATAATGTAACAAGACCTGACTTTGATGCGATAACTATTTCCTCTCAAAGAGAACCGGTCACAAGACCATCACATTCCTTTCTATACCAAAAAAAATTAGTTAGAAGAGGTTTGCAAACTGACTTAACGATGATATTGACTGACATCAATATAAATTTCGAAGCATTTGTTCCATGCGTTCCATCGATGGCTACGGTGAAGGGATGGTTCTTAAACCGCTCGATCATTTCTGGGCTGGCGTAGCAAATCAGAAATTGACCGTCAGTGTTCACAATCTTGGCCTGAATGTCGTCTGAGAAGTGGCTCATGTCGAATTTACGACCATACTTGAAGCCTCGAAATGAAGGGCCTGACATCAGTGCCGTCAAATTTTCGACCTCAGAGGCCTTGGAATTGTAACCTGAAATATGGTGAGTTAGATGATTTGTTTCCGTTTTGCCTTTGACTTTAATTTACATGTATTAACTTCAGGACGGAATCAAGTGCGTCTTTTTCGAAGGAAGTAGGAAAACTTTATGTTTTGTTTGCTTACCCTGTAGGTTATTAGCTTTTTCGAGCCTATGAATGTCATTAGCGGTGACTGGTTTGCTGGTTGGGTCTTCGCGACTTGGAGGAAAGTGTTTTTCCAAAATAACACTTTTCTGTAGTCCTGACTTAAGAAGATCCACGATACCGTCCTTGCTTTTTTTCGAAAGGTGGATGTTGCGTCGCTTGAGAGGATGAGAATGCTCAAGACACCCGCGCACCTGAATCACATCCTTATCACTTGAACACCTTTCGTGAGGGGTTGATGTGTCGCAATGGCATAATCTCCTTTGGTTGAACATGAACCTGCGAGGAATGAAATCACTCATTTGTCTGAAACGATCCTAGTAGCAGGAGGAAATTTCATACAAAACTACTTCGTGGAACGTACTTGGCTTGACAGTTGAGGACTTTTTTCGAACGCTTCACCTTGTCTTGTTTCTTTCCCTCGTGCCTCTGAGAGCAGTTAAAGACCTTGTAATTTCTCCCGCTTTGTCGAATACTAAAGTAACGATCGAGCTCTTGATCGATTCGCCAAGCCAAGGCCTCCTCCATGGTTGAAAACTCAATTTCAATCGGTGAATGGCCATGATCGGTGTCACAAACGAATGTGTGCGGCTGGAAATCAAGGCAGAGCTCACGACTTGAGTAAAATTCACTGTTTTAGGAAATTCGACAAGCAGATGTCAAGAATGGGTCCGGTAAAAAAGTTTTTTTAACAAGGTCAAAATTTCTACTTACAGAACAACAATCCTGTTTGACATTTGGATCATTGGACATTGGATCTTTGGCTCAGCGATAAAAATACCCTTTTACATTTCAAACAATGAAAGTACACCGTAGAAGGGTCAGTCGGATCTGTTGGATCATTTGTCGCATGAAAAAAAACAATGCATTTTGACTTATTTAGTCATAAGTTGATGGAGTTGGATATTGAACGTCGTCCTTTACGACACTTGAGCAGGTTGCGTAGACAAACAACGCACTTTCCGCAGTTTGGATATAAACTACTGATTTGTTACTCATTTTTGAATTATATCATTTTCAAATGAAATGCGATTAAAAATGTTGAATGTCAAAAGTACTTCTTTTGATGTTTCTGTTTACATTCATGTTTGTTGTGCATCTGCTGTTTTTAAATGTTGACACATGTGGGTAATTTCATGCCTGAGAAGCTATTGCGTCATTTAATTACATTTTAAGTGATTAATTAATCATTTTGACCTGCTGCAACCTCCGGTTGGAATATATACTACTCATGCCGTTCTGAACACTCTACTCTCCGTCGGGTTCATTTGCACTAAACTTCTTCGACACTATTTCTAACTTTATCAAGCAATGGGAAGTGCAGAAGGTTGCTTCAAGTGAGCGTTTGCGTTTTAAATCATACCGCTAGCGAAAAAACGAAAAAACAGGGCCGTTGTCTGTGCTTAGTTGCCCAGCCCAAGTTTTTCCCATTTAAGCGTCCATTTGATGCTTGTAGGTCCTTGGACACAATCGATATTTCACGTAAAGATGCCTGGGCTGGAATTGGGTCAATAATACGCAAAATTTAGTTTCAGGGTGTTTAAATAAAAAGCAATTAAGCAAGTCTTGTGTTATTTCAAAAATAGGACTCAACATTGATCCAAACAAAAATTCAAAGATGCCGATTTATTCAGTGGATACCAAAGAATCGCATCAGTATTTAAAAATGTTTCCCATACAGAGAAATAAAATAGTTTTTAATGTTTTTCCTCCTCGTAATATATGATTTTAATTACCTCGCTTGCCAGCGAATAAACTGGGCATATAATCAACCAGGTGTAAGCAAAGGTATCAAGACGTAAAATATAGATCGCCTCCAAGGACCTAGAATCATTGAATGGACGCTTAAATGAGAAAAAAATTGAATTCGCCAAAATGGGCTAGGCAAGACAGCACAGCAAACGGCCTTGATCTAGAGTTCGCGGTATGATGAAAGTGAGCCCAGAGTGTTGGAAACCTAACCTTCCAAATGTTATTTACGGATAAATGATATTCTCTCCAGTCAAGGGCTCAAAAATCCCTTTAGTCTCGTTGGCGTTGGATCCTTCCAGAATATTAGTGTTCGTGAACCTGTGTCTACCTCGCATCCAAAGTCGAAAAAGAAGGGGACGGGAAACATACGGGACAATATCTTAGTTACATACATCCACGAGACCACCTTAGGAATGAAAAATTCAGAAGATTGTTGACTAGAGTATTTTTAATGACTTTACATCCTTTTTGCTAGTGACCTAATTAATAGAACTCTATTACTTGTGCGGCATTGTCTCTTCACCTCAAATTAGTCTCAAATGTCTTTAGAACTTGTAAATGACTTCTCCTGCTCAATTAAGAGCCGTGGGTACTCCATGAATGACGTTTTAAGTCCAAATGCAAGTTATTAGCTCTTTTTTGACATTTATTTGCTCTTTTTTGACACTTTTTTGCTCTTTTTTGACACTTATTTGCTCTTTTTTCGACATTTATTTGCTCGTTTTTGACATTTATTTGCACTTTCAACATTTTTCTGCACTTTGTTTTGCACTTTTGGGCACATTTTTTGCAACTTTTGGTAACTAAAAGGGTAAGATTATTTGCACTTTCTGCCCGTCCCTAGTTATCAGTCAACACATTCGAAAAGAATCAATATCGTTCGTTTGGCTCACTCCCCACTACATAACAAAAGTCGACGTATTTCATGTGACTTGCTAATTGATTTCCGCCTTCGCTCAACGTTGCTCATTGTTGTGCGAGCTTGAAATTGAAATTGAACGCGAAAAAAGCCGATCAAAAGCAGTTGACTCTCACAACACGGGCGGCATTGAAGGCCAAGAAAAAGACAACAGGGCAGTAATGAAGGCCAAAAAAGAGCAGCCGCGGGTACTCTTGAAGGTCGAAAAATCGTATCGGGCAATAATAAAGGTCGGAAAAAGGCGACGCGCAGTCTCGAATTGTGATTCCGAAGAAAGCAAGACGAGAATGACGACGTTCACAAACCGGTTTATGAGCTGAGTCAACCACAAGAACAAAACTTGAAAATACGTTGCCGTCTCAATTTTTACGAAGTATTCAAGAGTTAAACAAAATCATCCCACAGCAACACTTTTCTTGCACAATCTATAGTGACTCAAAACATTCTTAACTTTCAAACTATGAAATTGAACCAATCTGTTCTGTAAATCTAATTGGGATTTTTAAGCAAGATTCCTAACCAAAATTTGGAAGTACGAGTCAAATTGAAAATCTAAAAAGGAGACTTTGTGCACTTCCAAAGACCTGACACTTGCCAAATACTTGTTTTTGGTCTTGAAAGAACATTTTAGAGTGTTGAAAATCAAAAGTCTTATTTTCAAAAACTTAATATTACAAGGTACGTACTCCTTACATTGTATTTGTTTGATTTGTAAGTTGGTTTCAAATCCGTGTAGAAAAGCTGATTCATCCATCCGATGCAAACATCATTCTTGCCTCTAAATTGAAAAATCGAAATATGCGCAAATTGATTTCTCTCGATCACATCAATATGACCAAGCACTCGTCATTTATCATAAAATTGTTCGATTTAAGATTTACTTTAAAAAATGTTTATTATAGTTGTACAGACATCTTTCATGTGTCGTGAAACCCTGATCTTATTGCTTCACAACATTTGAAATTGAAGTATGATAATGTCCTAATGATCCATGTGCCCCCGTGTTTTTAATCCATTGCAAAACAATCAAAATCTTTCGAGTAATCTTTCGTGCCAGCTCCCTTCCCAAATGCCGCTTTGTTCAAGAGCCGGCTAGACTGCCCTTGATTTAAACCAAATAGTCACTTACCTGATACAGTTGCTTGTGCTTTCAAAAACTATTAATCTCACACGAAAACCTGAACAGTCCATCCCCCGCTCACACAGACGTTGCTTCAAGACTGACAATCAGCTAACCAGTAACAAATAACATGTACCAGTGTGACGATTACAGTGCATTTTAAGGGGACCAACCCATTTATTGATAGTCCTTTAAGTCTACATGAGTGAGCCAAACGAACGATATTGTCAATACCCCGAGTTTGAGAACGTCGAATTCAAGATCTAAGTGAAGACGGCTTCCGCTCTCGAGCTCGTCTGAAGGGTGACAAGTTCGAGGGCTTTAGCCCGAGCTCAGGCTTAGCTCAGGCTGGTTGCCTGAGAGCATGAGTCCGGTTGGACTGAGGCTGGTTGCCGTGCTCGAGTGTCCAGAAGTGGTGAGGCCGATGTCAAAAGCCTAGGCCAAGATCGTAGATCCGGAATGGAGGGGGGTTACCTGAGAGAATGAGTCCGGTTGGACTGAGGCTGGTTGCCGTGCTCAAGTGTCCAAAATTGATGAGGCCGATG
>CM021314.1:2234315-2246748 GCA_010645155.1 Tigriopus japonicus
GCCGGTATCAGAATGGTTCTCCGTTTGTGGGTGTGAATTAGCGTCTAAAAGTTTCCTTGAGAAAGGTCGGGGAGGAGAATCGAACCTGAGACCTCTCTCACTGTAGGAAACTGCGCTAACCACGACGCCACGTCTCCTCCCTCAAAAGGATTTCTCCCGACAGCTTCAATCCGACCCCCAACAGGATTCGAACCTACGCCGTTTGGGGAAGCACTTACACTCGGCACTTTTAAGAACGCGCCAGTACGCGTGGCCATTCTGGCTTCCTTAAATATATAGTAAAAAATATAGTTATTTGAGCTGATAAAAAATGTACACCTTCACTAAATAGTTTCCTTATGATGTTGAGGTCTTGGCATTTGAGCAAACACTTTTTTAGTACAAAAAAAACGTGTACTCTTAAGTATTTGTGTAAACTTTAATTATTTTTGACTCTTTAAATGTCATTCTACAAACGCAGATTTGAAGTTGAACATCAGTCTATGCGTAATTTCGTCCATTAGCGGCAATTTTCTGCCACTCTCAGTGGCAAAAAATTCAGTAGAATTTCAGTAGAAACCAAAATTTGCCATCCCTGATCGCAACCCATCCGATCGGAGATTGTTGAGATTGAGAAGAGTTGCTTCTCCAAATTTCCGCTTGCTTCATATGATGTAAAGTAATGATGCCTCTGACAATATGTAATTAAATTTGGTGGCCTTGACCCAAAAGTGGTTGCCGATCCTTGCATTAGGGAGCCTTTGTAAATCAATTCATGGCCATAAAGCTACAAATAATTCCAAAGGAATAATTCTCCCGTTAGTTGTTCAAACCATATGTAGCAAGCACTTGTTGGGTCACGGTCTTTGAAAAGGACAAGTTGAATATTCAAATCTGGTTTGATAATTGTTTAAATTGTAAGTTATAACTTTGGAAAGTTTATATTTTGGCTGACTCTATTTTTGATTGTCATGTCAAAAAGTTACCATTCATGGCAAAGCAAAAAAGTATTCATAAGACAGCAAGACAATCTGCTATTATCATATTTTATGTAGTTTAGGGTTGTTCCAACTCAAATCAACAGTGTGAATAACTTATTTATTTGATGAAGCCCACATACTACATCCTTCTAATTGACATCTATCTAATGACAACCTTCCCTTTTTCGTTGCCTTCTTCTTGGTCTCAAGCCTGGCCAATCGATAGGCACGTCTCTGTGCAGTCATGTACTCATGATCTCCATTCAATATATCCCGGGTCTCTTGATCAAATGTTTGGAAAATCTCTTGTGGGATTTTCTCACCAAAGTGTGTAGCCACGTGCTGAATAAAAAACATAACCTTTGGAATCCTTATATCCCAGAGAGTAAAAATGACGTATTTGTCGATTTAACAGTCCTTAAAGTGTCTAAAAATCCAACCATTGCCAACAAGAAAAAAATGAACAACATTTTGACCGCATGGAAATTTCCTTTCAGAAATGTATATTTTTAATGCTCGTGAACATGAACACTCTTAAGTGGTTATCGATGAAAAAACATTTAAGGGGAAAAAGTTACCTTTTATTTGTGTGAATTTTTTTTTGCAATGATGTAAGTGTAGCTAGGGGTGGGCGAGAAGCCGGTGTCGGTGTCGAGGTGTCGACACCGACACCGGCTTTTTTGGATTTCGGTGTCAGTGTCGACACCAGGTTTCCGGTGTCGACATTTTAAGGTTTCGTTAGTTTTTTTCAAAAGTTCCGCAAATCACGCCAAATTACATTGTAAGGCTTGCAAAGCAATGGTATATCATATCCCCATGCAGGGTATTGTGAGATGAAAACATATTTTCTCCTCTCTATTTCAGTTGAACTATATATTTTTTTTGTGAAGAAAGTCTAGGTCTGTCACAACTGATCTCCCCAATAAATGTCTTGAAGTACAATTTACAATTGACCTTGTTATGGGGAATACAAAGATTATTATTGACCTAAAAATAATGGATCTTTCTCCTTTCAAATTTCAGTAACGCTTCAATCAAATTATCAAAGCACAATTTGACTATTTTGTTTGATGAAATTTAAAGATTTACCTAAAATAAAAATATTGTAGATAACATTGTCCATAAGGATATTTATCAATAAAGTGAAAAAAATATTAAAACAATTATGTTCAATTATGTTTTTTGGGAATTCGAATTAAAAATGAAATTTAACATCACCATGGCTCTCCAGCATTTATCGTTTCTTAAACGGCTTCTCCAGCTCAAAAACACCAAGAAACCATTTTGCACCCATTACTTTCCACAATGTCATAAGCAGGGCCCAGAAAAACATTTGCTAAAAAGTGGCAAAGTATTTGATATACATTTTCTTCAAAAGAAACCAAATATTTGGAAGAAGAGCCATACATTCATAAATATGTAATACAAAGCCATTATTTGGCTATTTTTTGTGCGTACACCAATCTATCAAATATTTGTTTGGCAATAAAATCTAACTAGTTGTTGTTGGAGGCACACTTGTCACCAACCAAATTTAACAATGGAATTTTCAATTTCCCCAATAGATGCAACATTTTTTTTGCAAACATGATGGTAGTTCTAGTTCAGAATGTTTAATTTTGTCAGCACCAAGGCACGCTACAAGTATCCTTTCATAATTGACTTCAAGTGTATAAAAAGCCTATTAGTGCATTTCTAATCAAATTTTGGTGTTAAACATATCTTACGTAGAAACTGACATTTGTATGGTGTCATTGAAGAAGCCTGAAAACATTACAAAGACTCAGAAAAGGTGGAAGTCAACTGATGAAGTATACTTCAAACATGCGTCTCCAAACACAAAATATATGACCTTTATGACAAAAATGTAATTCTGGACCCTACTTGTAAGAAATTCCAAACGGGAGAGTGATATGCTTGCCCTTTATTTGGGGTTAAGGGCTACCAAAAAGGGTGGAACTTTTTATGTAATTGTTAAAACTTTGGATGATTTTTAAACCCCAAATTCTGATATGAATTACTGGTGTCGGTGTCGCTATTGGTGTTAGTGTCGGCGTCGACACCAGCAGTGTCGACACCGCGGTGTCGATGGGAAACTTCGACACCGGTGTCGGTGTCAGTGTCGGTTTCAACCTTCCGGTGTCGGTGTCGGTGTCGAGGTCAAAATTGCCGGTGTCACCCATCCCTAAGTGTAGCTCAAGCTCCACATGATTCTTGGTTAGACAAAACATAAATTTACTAGCTTGAAGTAAAGAAAAAGCAAAGCTCGGCATTAAAACATCAACAAAGCTTAACCCATTGAGATATATTAAATACTAGAGGGACTTGAATCGTTAAAATGTGTCGCCCTTGGCCAACTGTTGAGCTAACTCGATCGACGCATTCCACTCATTCCACTCATTCCACTCCCTTTGCCAAACCAGCCCGACTAAAGCTTGCACGCCATCTAAGGATTAATAAACCATCTATGGCTTAACTCCTATGAACGTTACATGGATTGAAAATCCACGTACATAGAAGCCGCCGTACATAAACAAATCCAAGTGGACGGCAAAGTCAATCAGGGTTGCCAAAAAATGCTAGACACGCCATTACTATTGGCACAATTTTCTATAAATTATTATGTTTGGTATGTGTACATGTTTCAAAATTTGATTTGCCAAGAGAGTGATATTATCTCCTAAACTAATATTTTATGTAGGTTTTTGATATCCTATTTCAAGTCACTGAAATTCTAAAGACTTTAGTAATGAATTTGCCTTACAAAACAAAAAAAAAATTGCAAACAACTTTAAACATGCCTTGATATTTCTTCCAGATTCTTTGCATTTAAGGCAGGATTGTGGACAAATTTTTAAACACTTTTCCTGACCAACCCACTATACAAGGGTTGTATAGATCTGCCAACAGTAACTCATTGGTAGACCAAATATCATATAAGCATTAATTGTAGAAATTATTTCAATGATTAACTCTCTTTACAGGGAATCCCATTCCTTGTAGCAGTATTTAAATATCCGCCCCCCCCCCAAAAAAAAAAATATATGAAATGGCAATAGTAAATGAAACCATATTTGAACAAATTTTTTGCTGAATGTATAGTAAATCATAAACCCACAGAGATATTTTATTGGCCTTGTGGTCAATACTTGACATATGCTTCTATTCTCACAACCATTTTGGGATAGTAAAATCCCCTAAAAAGAGGGGCACATCATCCTTTTGGCGCCTCTAACACACTTCCAAACTGGCGAGACTACCATACCAGGTATATAGCTCCCCATGACATCATAACTCATTTTCCATTTGCAGATACATAATGTTGCCAAGTTCAAGCATGGGTTAGGAGCTGAAATAGGTTTAGTCTTAATCTACCTACAATGAAGATTATGGAGAGAACTTGCGTAATTATTGAAAGAATAAAACAAAAATATTTTTGCAATATGATTTCTGAAAGAAAAATTTGTTTCTACTAACTGCCATGTGTGTAGCATATTTTAGCAACCCTGATTGACTTTGCCCTTCACTGAGGTTTGTTTATGTACATCGGCTCCTATGTACGTGGATTTTCAATCCATGTAACGTTCATACTTAACCCCAGAGTCAGCTGTTGCAAGTCAACAAAAGTGTTGCCAAAACATACAACACAAAGAAGCCATGGCATGACATGGATATTTTATAGGCAAAAAGATCTAAAATGTTTCAAGACCCAAAAAGAGGTAAATTCTTCTTCAATAAGAGGCATATTATCAAAAAAAAACAGCTTACACCCTTGGATGAAACAAATATGTCATGTATTTTTTAAGCAAGCACATCCATTACCTTTTTTAAGCACTTTAAGCACAATATACACACTTGAACATTGAATAAACGTAAGAACATATACAAAATACATGGACATAATTGTACGTACGTTATGCAAATATTCGGGGTCTAAATGTACTGGATATACATTGAAGAATGTAAGAAAATGGTCATGGGTGAATGAAAAATATGTGGACGTTCACATAATTTGAATTACGTCATGGTTAAAAAAAAGTAAAATTAGTACTAGACAAATCAAACTTTAAATCTGAATTCTGGAGAATATCAAAACGATTCTATTTGAAAAATACATGTTTAACAACTGTAGGGTAGGATACCATAATCCTATTTGCTTTGTATTTTTTCTCAATGTTCTGCTTCCTCAATGCTCATGTACCTCTCTCCACATGAATTTGTCAAGATGACTAGCTAGTGTTGATGCTTGAACAACTTGCATTGCCTTGAACTTTGGTTTCACGTTCTTCCAATAAAGTTCCACAGAGTACAGGAACCAGTGAAGGGATCAACAAAACTCTGGCCGTGGTTAAAAGTCAGGTGATGTAAAAATAACAGTATAATAGTATAACAGTATAAAATGTATGTATGTATGTATGTATGTATGTATGTATGTATGTATGTATGTATGTATGTATGTATGTATTTCGGTCTCAAAAGGGGAATAAAATGTTAAAAAATAAATAAATAGGTAAATAAAAGAAAAACTTCAAGCACCAAGTACAAAAAAGAAGAAATAGGAAAAGGGTATATTTCATTGCTTGTCTTTTTATCTGATTGATCAATCACTCATTTCACGAAAAAAGTCTCATCAAGGTTGCATGGTCCCCAAAAGATGGATTTGTTGGGTCTACTGCCCCACAACTGGAGAGGGATTCCTAGAACTAAATCGTACGGCAGCCACCTTCCTTCCCATTATCCTAGTCAATATACGTGGCTTAACGACTGAATCTCAAAAAAAATCATTCCAACTAGAAAACCATCAACCAAACTTCGAGAAAGAGCCTATTTATTCCTGTATACTGCAGATTGGATATAACAAATCAGTAAATGATCGACTCAGTTTTATCCGTTTGGCGGCACTATTATCTGACGTGGACATTCTTCGCTTCTTGGCCTCAGCTCTGGCCAATCGATATTCCAACATCTTTGGCGTGAGGTACGGATCCGATCCATCCAGAATGGCTAGGGTCTCCGAATCGAGGGTCTTAAAGACCTCTGGAGGAATGTCCTCGCCAATGTGCGTGGCCACATGAGCTCTCCAGTTCGATCTAAACACAAACAAACGTTAATTAGTCAATCTAAATTACCAATAAGTACGTGAAAAGAATGGCTGCACTTACTTTTGGAATTGATCATTTTTGAGGCAAACAGAGCACTGAAACTTTTTCGTGTTGGGATCGTGCGTCTTGATATGCCGTCTTTGTGAAGATCGATCTGCATACCCTTTACCGCAATAAGGGCAAAAATACCGCTTCTTTCCAGGTCGCTCTCCATGATTCTGAACCTGGTTCTCCACTTCACGTTTGATCTCGATGGGATGAACCACGACTTCAGGGCCCTTGTCCTCACTTGAGAAGGATGATATGTCCCTTTCACGCCACTGAAATTTCTTGTGTTGATCTATAAAACGAAACATAGGCATGAAATAATAGTAGTAAAACTTTCCACTGACCGTGAACAAACTTACACGAAATGTAATCCTCGATAGTGGGAATAATGTTTTCCTTCATGGCAGACATGATGCAACTAATGTTGTTGTTAAGACAGATGGTGAGGTAATGATGGTTTAAACCCTCAAGATCGCCATTTTATAGTAGGCGTCGATGTTCTTGAAGTTGATTGGTTGAATTAAGCTTGCCACTTGACCGACCCAGCTAGAGAAGAGCGTGCTTCCTCGAAGACGCCGTTCAGCGCGTGATCTCGGATCCTCTTGTTCGCCATCGTGATTGCTCCATTGATGGTTTTTTCGTATGATGAGATTTTGGCGCGCATTTTCATCTACAGAATTTGAACAACATTGAATTTGTTGTTTATTGTTCCAATGTTTTTTTCTTCAACTGGCCGGAGTGCTAAGTCAGAGACAGCAACAACTTGGGAGATTAATAGAACGAGATAAACGGAAAAATGGAGCGACTTCAGAAAGATTTCAAACTTGCCTTTTCCGTCGATAAGTACAAAGGGCACATAGTCATCACTATTTAAAAAATGAAACAAATGGGAGAAATGTTTTACTATGTATGTATGTTATATATGTAATGTATCATATTTTTAAAAATATAAGCAGCCTAGAATTTTTCCGCTGACATTGACCTCAAACGCATCATCCAAAGGCCATGATTTAGTAGAATCTCGTATGAAAGAAGAGTTCCTTAAGCGAATATGTTTAATGTTTTGAAAAACACTTTTATGGGTAAAAGTTCTTTTCGAGGCTGATTGTTACTGATGGATTTCGAGTACGATTTTTGCCATAGTTTTGCCGTTTTGGTCCTTTAGAGCCAAAAAGCTTAACACAAATAAACCTCTATGAGCGCAAGAGACTAATCTCCAAGTAAAATATGGCAGCACTGCCAACGACAAGTCCATAATTATGACTTGATTTAGTATTTTTTTGTGATTGTAGTTCCGGTTTCAATTTTGCCTCAAACAAGCTTTCTACTGTCCTCCGCCAGCTTCTCAATTTCGATATTTCTCAATAGCAAACGTTATCTCTAAATTTTATTTCACACTTCCAGCTTTTGGTGAAAGGTCAGCGAGAGATTATCAACAGAAGATGGAAATGTCGCTCATATCTTCATCAATTTCCTGGAGCAATCAATAAGCTCTCCCCAAAGAAACATATCAATATTTCATTGATTGATTGGTCAATTGTTGGGCTAAACTGCAATTTCCTGACCATTGGAATGTTAAGACGCTTTTGAAGGTAGATTAAGTAAGCGTTTAACATTCCAATGGTCAAGGGTATCAAACAAGAATACAATTTGCAAATGTTTTGTATGTTGGTATACTCCAATTGCTTTAAATTTCACATTTAAAAGATGTTCTTTGTGTTTGTGACACAATCAAACAAAAAATGAATTTTGCAGAAACTCAAACGTTGGGTTCTTGACAGAAACAGTTAGTGTCAATTGCGTGTAAGTAATGCATCCAAAAGTAGGTAAATCTAATACTATTCATGACTCCCCTCCCAAATTCAGCGGCAAAATTGTTTCCGGTCACAACACGCCCATTTTTGGCTTAGCAACTGGCCCATTTAGAGATGAACTTGAATTCAGAGACTGTTGTTATATTTTTTGGAATATGGAATTCACCTCGATCCCTGGGTTTTGTGCATATAAGGCTCACCTCTTCCACAGAAAAAAAAACAGATTCTATCAGGTCCCCCAAAAACCTTGCCAAGAGATCAACTTTGATTCATCTTACGAGATGATAGTGGAGAGTGCTTCATCAAACTCGGGCAGAATAAAACATCCTGAAACGATTGTAACGTTTTTCAAGAGCGGAAACTTTCATAAACACAAGAACCGGACTGATTTCCTAACATTAACTTTTTATTGAAACCAAAAAGCATTCAAAACGTCTCCCATCTTCCACAATACTTTTGGACGAGCGTGCTTCCCAAAAAACAATTGCTCACTATGCATTTACTTTTTCAGGGCTTTATTCGTTTTCTTATCTTCATCTACGAACTCAGCATCAATACAGAACTAACTCGTCTATCCCATTGGTTTTAGTCTCTTTTTGCCAGCCTTCTCTTCCTCAAGGCCATTTCCAACCTCTTCTGGTATTTCGCGGGCCTGATGTATTCGGGATTGCCCAAGAGAACACCTCTGAACTCGGCTGACATACCCGCCAACAGATTGGGATCGAAATCCGTGCCAATGTGGGTCTCCACATGCAGCCTCAAGTTGTATCTGGAATCCCAAAGAAACACATTGAAATAGGAAGCGCAATGGTGGCAAATGAATGCATGGGCAATATAAACCTGGAATTGTTTCTTACTTTTGGGTATGCTTTGATGGACACAAAGGGCAGGCGAGCTTTTCCCCGGTGTGGATTTTCTGGTGACGGTAGATGGAGCTTGCATTGAAGAAAATCTTCCGACATTCCTCACAAATGGCCTCGGCCTTGTTAGGGGGATCTGGAAACCAAAACGATAAGAATTACACTACAGTAAAGGATTATTAAGAGGTCTAAGTTTTCACGACTTACTGTTGACGATATAGAGGATGAAGCTATCTGGGCTCTTCCTTTGGACAATGTACTCGTCAAACAACTCGAATTGCGGATTTTGCCTATTCAAAGGATTCACCGCAACGGGTCCAGGAATCTGAGGGATGGGTTGGGGCTGAGGCTCTTCTGGTCTGTTAATGACACCAAGAACATTTCTGGGCCATCTGTTAAAAAATCCATTTGGCACCATTGGTCGATGCGCCATGATTTGAGAGGCCAGTCTGTAATATGGCAGAGCAAAGAGGAACTGCAGCCACTTATCCAAATTGTTCGTTTGCACACGTGGAACCGGAGTGCCCAACACTAGATTGAGCGGCTCCAATTGCTCTGGTTCTTGCCTTGAAGCCACGCGCATGAGTTCCGAGGGTGGATTGAGAGGAACTTGACCTTAATGCTTGGGGACGGAAGAGGGGTTCATCTTGACTTTTGAAGTATGTTTTCAAGAGTATTAATGATATCAAGGAATGCTGGGGAAAAGCTTTGGTTGCAACGGGAAGCAATTTGAACAACGACCTACACAAGCTCACAATTTGAAATGG
Organism: Tigriopus japonicus; assembly: GCA_010645155.1. Taxonomy (NCBI): domain Eukaryota; kingdom Metazoa; phylum Arthropoda; class Copepoda; order Harpacticoida; family Harpacticidae; genus Tigriopus; species Tigriopus japonicus. The sequence goes on from CM021314.1 coordinate 2,243,866, forward strand.
GAGGGGTTGCACAGCCGCCTTCCCCATTTATAGAGGATTGCTGGGTCGCTTCTTTTCAGCCGTGAGCCATTGACCGGCGCAGCTACTGAAGCTATTGTGCTGAAGCGAGCTATTCGTTGCGTGAACTCGAGGACTCTTGAGAAACGACGACAACGTTTGCCATGATTGTGATGTGATTGTGGCGGTGGCGGAAAATATTTGAAAAAGTGTCAATCATTTAAAGAGATGGAAAAATTGATAGATTATTGAAGATTAGATAGATGGCCAATGAACTTGCGCGAAACTTTGGAAACGAAAAATACAGTAAGCAAATTTGAAAGACCAAGTCAAAATACGAAACCTTCCTTTTGCGGTGCTTCAAGCTGATAACTTTTTGCCTTATCAAGATTCATCATGACAAGATAGTCACGGCCACAGCATGCTCAAAAATGATTAAAATGTAGACGGAGAATTGTTTTCCAACTGTGCCAACCACAATTACCAAGAAAGAGACATTTTGTTCACGAGTAGTATTATTCTGGAAGCAAAAGTCCATGAGGTGAAAACCTATCATTTCTTTCTAATTGCCAACGGTTCGATTTTCTAAGGTTAGTGTTTTTTGATCATTTTTCACAAGCATAGAAAACCAAGGATGTGTTCTTATTTTAGTGAGAGAAATTAAAGTACAGATGTAAATATTCTATCCCTAACAATGTCTTTTTAATCCAAAGAAGCGTCTTTTAACCCTCTTGTCGATTTCAAAAACCGTTAAAATGAGGTTGCAAGGTTTCCTTCTTGATTTCACCCTGCCATTCACAATATAGCTGCCTTTTGCCGATCCACCGTGGATAAGGAGGTGGGACAAAAAGTTAGAGTGGATCAAACATCTTGCGCCTGAGACCGATGCTCTCACAGATTTCTTGACGCCATCGACAATCCCGTCGCTCAAAAGTATGAACTCTATAAGAGTCCTTTAAGCGCAACCACTGAAGTAGAAAACACGTGCAACCTTCGAGTTACGTGACACAAAATTTTTGATTTTACATGTCCAGTATTTATTGATCGAAGTTCGAAAATGGGTCAAACTTTTGTGTCAAGTTACAATTTTGGGAGCTGTATTAGTACGGTGACCTCCCAGTCTTATGTACTGTGACCTCCCAGTCAGCTGTTCGTTAAAGGACCGTCATAAAGCATAGGGCCTTTAGTAGAGCTGTGTATCGGATTCGATCGGATTCGTATTCGGATTGAAGGAAATGATTCGTTTGGTTTTCTGGAAGTGCCTCAGCAAGTTCAAAAATTGCATTTAATTCTCAATTAATGACTTTGCTGCATAAATTTTCACACACGAGGCTTTCAAGCTGTACTTTTACTTTAGTGGATCCCCATTGCACATTCCTATCCTATACATACAATCCTATATTCTATTATCATTTGTGCAAACATGTAAATTAGACCAGCCGTACAGCTGAATACATGTCTCATTTGCATACAAATTCTAGCCTATTTTTTGCATACTCGGGAAAGTGAAATAGCCGCTAGAGGAGCGGCAATCGCGCGACTCGTTTCAGCGCCATCTAGCGGGAAAAGTTCGACCCAGATTACTACAAAGGACCTGTGTTTCGAAGTTTTGTCTTTAGCGCTCGACTCCCAAATTGAATTTCAACCATGAAAAAGGGCTGGAAAGATGGGAATAGTTGAGAAAGACGAGTATTTAATTGATGTGTGTAGTACGTTATTGTTATGCTTCAGAATATGAGATAGTTGTTGTATCGCAATATATTTGTATGCAAATGAGACATGTATTCAGCTGTACGGCTGGTCTAATTTACATGTTGGCACAAACGATAATAGAATATAGGAAAGCAATAAAGAATAAAGGAAAGTGTGTTCAATTCTTAACTTTGTGACTAAACTTCATTTGAAGTGGAGGTTCGAAGGATTCCCTGGTTGCCATTCCTGTTTCAGGTTTTCACTTGCTTCTTCAAAGCCCAAGTCACCGTGATCCTGGTACTGGACTATGTTATACAATTAATTAAGTAATAAGTCGAATCTGATAGAACGTGATGGAAAAGAACGGAAAGAATGTACGAACAGAAACGAGTTATCAAAGAGGAAGCAGGAAAGCGAACTTGATTCAAATCATCAAGCTTTTCCCTCTTGTCATTAGGTTTGTGAGCTATTCACAAGAATAAAGAAAACATAAGATTACAAACTGAAATTAATGATCGAATAAGCTTTGAAGAGTGTGTCCATCTGTTCCTTCATGGTGACTACTGATGGATTTGAGTTCGTATTTTGCAATACTTTTGCCATCTTGGTCCTTAAGGGTCAAAAAGCTTGACCACTGCTAAACTTCTCAAACAGCAAGATACCTAATTTCCAAGTAAAATGTGGCAACACTCCCAACTCGGAACCCATCACTAATGATGACCCACCTTTCGAAACGTCTTTGGATGAATCGGCTCTTAACATCAACTCGTCTCCGACTGAAGGACCCTTCCTCTCCTTGTAAAGTACAAATAGTTTGAACTTTTATCGCTAGATGGTGCTAGAACGAGTCGCGCGATTGCCGCGCCTCTAGCGGCAGTTTCACTTTCCGAAGTATGCAAAAAATAGGCTAGAACACACAGGTCCTTTGTGGAAATCTAGGTCGAACTTTTCCCGCTAGATGGCGCTGAAACGAGTCGCGCGATTGCCGCGCCTCTAGCGGCTATTTCACTTTCCCGAGTATGCAAAAAATAGGCTAGAGGTTCCAGGGCGTATATCCAAGAATCAACGCCTCCAAGGTGACACACCTCTGATTGGGAACTTACAACAAGAATGCCTCTTCATTGTCCCCTTGAACCCCTCCGAAGATCCAATGTCCTGCAGTGACTCTGAATGGCGAGAGTAACATGGCATTGA
>CM021314.1:2246956-2298386 GCA_010645155.1 Tigriopus japonicus
CGAAGATCCAATGTCCTGCAGTGAATCGGCCTCGATGGTACTTCCGGTGAAAAACAAATGATTCATCGATTATCACCACGGCAGGGTTCAGAGTCTAGTTTTTTAGACGCAAAAGATAGATTTCAGGAGCGTACTTAAGTACTATAAGTCCGATCTTGAGATCGATCTTTGCGTCTAAAAAACTAGCCTTAGCTCTCCATCCTCTCCATCTACCTTTCCTCTAATTTCCCAGGGGGTTCTTAAGAGCCATTTGGCGCAAATATCCCGGCAAAAATTGCCCCAATCCACTTGAGACGCTCGGCTCATTCCTCCCGCTTGTTTGTTACAATCCATCTAGGGCCAAACCTGAGTCTAGCGATAGATGAATATCTTCCTTAGATCCATGTTTTATTCTAAGAAGAACGACTTACGTCGGATCAATTTCTTACTCCGACACTGAGGGCATCGCCAAATGATGAGATCGGAACACTGGTGAGGAACGATAACCCTCGAAATGTTGCAACTTGGGCAGGTGTCGGTTCTTGAGCAATCGTCTCTCTGCTAAGAATTCCACAGTTCCCTCCACCGATGGGATCATGACCGCTACATTGGGGGAGGGTGAAGTCTTCTTCAAGGACACGGGCTCTCTTCATCTGGTCGGGTTGGTGAGGTGAGTGAATTCGTAGCATGATTGGCTTTGATATAGTGATGGGACGAGACGGTATTTCCAATACATGAGACCAACTGATGCCGGTCTCAATTAATACATCTCAGAAGCTGGCATCAAGACGGCATCAAGTCTTACAAACGAAATGACTGCTACAAAAGGTGCCCGCCACTGATTGAACCACAGGGTGGATATATGGAAATTTTTGTTGGCCGAGTTACTGCTGTTGAAGAGCACAAGTTTCACGTTAAAACTTGATATTTCCGAAGATTATTACCTAAGTTGTGCCCAAACAAACAAATTTCCCTTCATGCCACATTTGTGTTCGTTTTGAAATGTTGCGATTAAATAATGTGAAGATAACGTGCAGCATCATGCCTCTGGTCTGACGGGTTATTCTTGACAGGCCCTGAACGATTGGGGCATTTGAAGGCTGAACAAGTGACCATGACTTCAACCCTACAAACGAACTTGTTTGGGCACAAGTGCTTGGAAAACCTCACAACCTAAGGTCAGCTGGGGCCTGAAAATTGTCCAACAAATTGTTAGTAGTGATGGAAACAATCCAATCTTCAATCATATTCACGATAGGTTGCCCAACTAGGTCTGCCAATTAGCCTCTAGCGTCTATCATTTGTCGGTTGAATTCCATGAGGAAAAAGGCTTTCTTCTGAAGGTGAGCGCAAGTGCGCAAGTGGCACCCTTTGCTTTATTCGTCTTTGGCTTAGGGTGGAAATACACGGACAGGCTAAACTCCTCGACAGGCTGCTTTTTCAACCTGACAGGTCAAAATTTGACATCCCAAAATTGGAATCAGAAATACACGCGCAGGCTCTTTTCTGTTACGGAAAAGATGGTGCGTGTGGAGTTTTCAATTTCTCTGCTCTCCCTTGTAGGTACTTTCATAATGCGTTCCTCCTTCCTACTTGAACCTGTTTGGTCTTGTGTGGATTATCCATTTCTCCTAAGTTATTCAATGAATTGTGGGGTTAATTAACCCCTCTTGAAATGCACGATTGGGGTGCGTTAGCACCACGATGTAAATATCGAATTTCGTTCATGATAAAGAAGCCGACTACTATATCTTGACTCAACCACATGGGGACATCGTCGTCCCCATAGAATAAGCTTACCTACTGATCTCCCTTATCATACCCGTAGTTGCACGCCACATAGAGTAGTGATTATACCCGTGAAATGGCACAGTGCGCATCAACAAAAGGGAGCCACATCGGCAATATAAGTACTGAAAAAGATGAATCATTTGGATGCAGTCCTTTTAAGGCCATATAAGGTCAATAAAGACTTCCTTAAATCCTTTCTTTAGTTCCGGCATTTTGAATTTCAACTGTTTGATCGTGACTTTTAACAGGCAGGCATAAATTAGAACAATTTCTAAATGAGCCGGCTTGCAGGTAGGCTTCATTTTTCAGCTTGGTAAGCTCGAACTTCCCCCGAGCAGGCTGAAAAAATGATTGTCCTGCCACTTTTCTTGCTCGTGTATTTCCACTCTAAATGAGCCGGTCTGCAGGTAGGCTTCATTTTTCAGGTGGGTTAGGTCAAAATTCAGCCAGGCAGGCTGAAAAAATGGCTGGCCTGCCACTTTCGCCTGTCCGTGTATTTCCACCCTTAGGGGCGCTATGTGGAAGGAACTTGCTTCTTGATTTTGCAAGATGTTGTACTATGTGAGGGGTGATGGCAAACCTAAAGCTAGCAACCTCGCGTGAGAAAGATTGAAAGATTGTTTTTTTTCCATCAGTAATTGTTAGCCGAGTCTGGTTGAACATGCCCACTCTGGAACACTGGAGATTGAACCTATTCGTGTTCAACAATTTTGTTGAAGCGTGTTATCGAAATCTAACTCTCTTTTGAGGCATGTGTACTAAGGATGGAGACCATACTTATTACCATGATTATTGACGCCGTATCAAGTATCTTTTTTGGCCGAAATGGTCTTGTTTCAATATGATTCCTGATGATATGATATTCAAATCTTAGGTCACGGGTAGTTATTTAAGGAATTTTTTAATTTCAATGGCATTCCATTTTCAGTGGTACCACACCATTGGCATAAGCCTTGAAAACAAGGAAATGCATAAATTAAAATCATCCCCCATGGATATTGAGAGAAGTGGCCTTTTTAGTTATGGCATGGTTTGAATTCATTTTCCTCCATATCCAATCATGAGAAGGGTGTCTCCTTTGTAACACATTTTTGGGCCCCAATGTGTCCTTGATATGGAGCAAAGCTTAATTTCGATTTTGCACATCATACACAATTTATTGATTTAGAAGGCTTTGTTTATTGCAATCAAGAAAAGTTGAGAAATATAGGCTTCAATCTGCTATGATAACAATGATGAAGAGGAGCAAAATGTCCCTTGTGGATAGTGCTTCAAGTGCATTAATTTGCTTAGTTGTTGTTTGTTTTGATAATTCTAATGAAAGCCTTTCTGAGTTAAAATTACAAAAACTAAACAACTATAAAGTAAGGCAGTTTAATTATCATCAGAAATGAATTCACAATGGCAAACAATACAACGCAAAAAAGGAGATAGGAAAGTCTTGGTGGTCAAGAAACAAGACTTGGAATGGAAAATGTTGAACAATGAACTCAAAATCACAACTGAACAACATGAGTCATATTCACATAGTTTTGTTACAGAACTTTTAGGACAACCTTTCAGATGATTTTCATTGATGTGTTGGATACTGAGTGCACTGTGAAGATTTTTTATGCTTGGAAATTGTTTGTACACATGGCACACTAGATGAGTTTGATGCTCGTCCTCTCTTTGATGTATAAGTGACATTTTGTTCACAGGCCTGTGATTTTGTCACTTTTAAAGCACACAATCAGCAAAAGAACTGATCAATGATCTCATTGTTCAGGCTTCAATAACCTGGATTCTTCAAAATCCTTTGTTCTATGTTCTTCACTCGGTCATTAGTGCACTTTACCCCATGCAAATTTTTGATGGCATGAAATACTTTGCCTAAAGTGGAAGGCCAACACAATATTGTTCATTTGGTGATTGCAATCTTGATATGGAGGATTTCTTGCAAGAAAAAAGCGATTTGCAGAATGATATTCAGGATTGTACACAATGACACATGATAAGCATCAACGAGGAAATGACCAATCTACCACAATAACATCATCTCAGATGTACCAAACTGATCCAAATTAATCACCAATAGATCCAGGATGTAAAAGTCACTTTCACAAACTAAACAAACATGCTGTGCCTTGAATATCCTTGTCCCTTCTTGTGTTGAGGTAGTGATACTCATCCATCAAATTAAACTCAAGTCAAGAAATTGGCCAAGGATCAGTTAATTACAAACATCAGTACAGTTACACTGAAAGGGAATAATGTAAGGCCCTACATTCAAGAGATGCAAAACACGTTATAACTAAAATGACAATTTCTGTCATATTCCATGGGAGAAGATTTTAATTTTTGCATTTTCTTCTTCCGAAGACTTAAACCAATGGCGTTGTACTACTGAAAGTGGAATGCCTTTTAAATTAAAAAAATCTTGAAATAACTACCCGTGAGGTTCTAGTCAGTCACACTTCTTAGCCAAGTTCACTAAAATGTGGTGGTGATGTCGTGATTTGCCACCTGATTTCAATGTTGAAGGGCTTTGGAAAATGGAAATTTCAAATAATAACGTTGCACTAATGAGTTATATAAAATCTTTCGTTGAAACGTAATAACATATGCAATTATTAAATGAAATATTCTCTGGCAATTTGGGGATAGAACACAAGTTTTTTTGTTAATGGATAAGATTTTCCGTCACACTTTCAGCGGTCCTTCAGGTATTTTTCTTCATAACTCTGAAGCCAACATGTTATGCCAAGTTGAGGAATAAACGAGCTGTTCCTTGCCTTAAAATTTATATTGTTTAAGTTTAAACCAACGGAAAAATGAATCTAGATATTTCGTGCCTTCAAATTTAAACCAATCGAACACCACAGAAAAAGGTAAAACCTAATTTGAGCAATTTTGGCAACACTTCGCATGTCTCACTAGCAGTGATGGCATAGGAATAAAAAGCCAGTTTCTGCCACCTGGCAGAAAATTGTTCGAAATTGCACTTCATTGTTCGAACTAGCCTTGATTCCTTAGGATTTGGAGGTGCTCTCAGGGCGCACGTAAAACCTCTACGATCGCTACAACTGATCTCAAATCCTGGGTTAGGACAGAGCCCATGAATGCTCTTGAAAACATACAGTATTGGATACCTTTCATACCTTCTTTGAGTACTGTTTAGCCCAAACTTCTGGAGCCTCTCCCAATACGAGAGCTCTCTCATTCCTGTGATGTTCCTAGTAAAACATCTTTGGACCTGCTCGACCTTTTGCAAACCTGCTGAACTCATTGGAGCCCAAATGGGTGAGGCATATTCAAGATGCGGCTGAACAATCGACTTATACAGAGTTAGCATCGTAATACTATCTCTGGACTTGAAAGTGCGATAGATCCAGCCGCACGTTTGAAATGCCTTCCCCACTTTCAACTGGATATGCTCATCAAACTTTCCATCATCTTGGACGACAACTCCCAAATCCCTCATGGACGATACCTGCTCAATATCACAACCTCCATTGTCTTTGAGCGGAACATCTAATTTTGACGCCCCATACGACATTGTGCGAAATTTCATCCCATTCAATGCCATATTACTCTCGCCAACCCAAGAGTAGATTTTCTCCAAGTCCTCAACTAAACATTTTGAGTGCTGACCATTCCTTCCACAAACTAATTTTGTGTCGTCAGCATATGAAGAAATATTGGCTTTTACAGAAACAAATTGTGTTATGCCATGATTGGCACTTGAAATAACGATTTTGGAAACCAAAAGTAATGATTTAAAGCAATTCAGACGTTCTAGACCAAGAACCACTGTACTACAGGACGAATTTCAGAGCAGTGTCTATGACGTCATCAATCCACCTTGCGTTGGATCATCACTGATCCGTCATTAATTCTAGGTTGAGAGAAGTTCACCATTCATTTGCGAGGAAAAGAGAATTCAGTCAGGGACGCCACTCAAACATGTTATTCCAATCTATTCATTTCTTTTCACAAGCAAAGCTCATTACATTGGATTTTTAAAAACGTTTTGTAACTTTGAAGTCATTGAAAGATTTATCAGAATCAATAGTCTTTTCTAATCATGTTTCTTTTGCCCATTCAACCCTGGTTTAGTTTGAGAATTCTCCACATGGTGTCAGTGTTTGTTCGTTTGACAGGGTGACAACTCGAACAAAAGGTTCATTAAGGGGCAATATTCCTTATCTTGTTTAAAACAGAAATTGGGTTCTTTTTGTCTTCTTTTAACTCAATATTTTAAGCCAGTATTTAAAAGTGGTCGTTGAACTATTCTTGGAGAGGCTTGTTCAATGTTGGATATAAGTGGTCAATTTAGGTTATGAACCAACCCTAATCAATTTGGTCACCTTGAGAAACGTGGGACCATTGTGAATTTAGCTTCAAAGAAGATGCCACTCAAAAGCTTTGTGGATTTACCTCTCATTCTGGTTATCTTGCCATCTCCAAGTGTCATATTCTAGTGTTTTAGTGCACAAAGAAATCCAGTTGTGCTGATTGAGAAAGAAAATCTGGATGGGTCGTGTGTGGCCCTTCAAAGAAAAAGAGAGCTTGACTTCATCCTTCTTTCTTTCTTCCAATCAAAGAACATCGTATTCTCCATTGATGAGAACTACTCAAAGTCATTTGCGTCACTTATGTGTTTGTTCAGCGTGCTTTTGAGCATTTCATCTTTCTCTCAGATCATTCAATGGATAGATAGATGGACAAGAAATGGATCGCAGGATTCAGGGAATATTGGTCTTCTCTTGTCACTACTGCAAACTTTGGTGTGGTGATTCAACATGAAAATGAATGGGAAAAAGCAATAGAATCATCACCAATTAGACAAGGACAAGCACGTGGAATTGAAGTGGCAACCCTCAGATACAGAGACAGACTACTTTTGGCTGAAGTCCTACAACTTTGAGAAAGATCAATTATGAGAAGACCAGTCAACACGAGACATCAATGGTTAACCAACCACAAGAGAGGGCCTTCATGGCTGGATTGGACTACATCCACAAAGATGCTAAAATTTGCGGATGATTTGAAGATCATTGGGATTATCTTGCAACCTCAAGACGAGAAATGAGCCCAAAGTGCCTTGAACTCAGCTGAAGAATGGGCCTCGAATAATGGAATGACCTTCAATGTGGATTAGTGTAAGATGATGAGGTTTGGCATGAGGCCAAAAACCACCCTCAAGTATATCCTGAAAGGCCAGGAACTTTAGAGTGTAGACATGGAAACAGACCTTGGTATCATATTCGTTGGTAGAATAAAATTCCGTGAACACTATGCTGATACCGCCATGCGGGCAAGGGGAAAAATGGGGCTCCTGAGACGCACTTTCACCATGAGGGACAAGAAATTATAAGTGTACGTTAGACTTCTACTGGAGTGTAACATGACTTTACTCTCCTTGAAATGTTATAAAATACAACCATTCACTTGAACACACGTCATTTCTCTGGTTATTTGCCATTGTTAAAATGTTGTTATGTTCCGCCATTCACTAAAAAACGAATGTTATTCACAAAATAATCAAAATTTATTGAATCAAAGGCAGTCATCGCATGTCCTAAATTGCCGGTGTCGGCCCTAAGCTGTAGGTCCTTCGACCTTGAAGTGAATCCTTCGTAGAGTCATCCTTGTCTAGACTTACTCCAAAGAATGAATGTGAGATTAGAAATACTCATCAATAGTCTGGAATCTGGAAAATGAGAAACTGGTGATCAAGAATTTTCGTTAAGTGTTGCTAAAGATGATTTTGTTTTTGTTTTGAAACTAGAGCATGTTTTAAATGAGAAGAAGTGCTATCCATGGCATTTGCCATTTTACAATTTGAAAAATAAAGAGGCCGGAGTGTTCACGTTAAGCAACAAAAACAAGTTTGTGTCTAAAGCACCCCTGATCTAAAGTCACAAAAATTAGGGTTGCATGTCAGAGTTCTTCAATGTAAAATGAGACTTGGAGCATTGGTTGAAGAAGGAAATAACAGCCCAGTGTATACGCCCTGTGACAAGATTTTTCTGTCACAACGTTCGTCAAATTCTGTAACGCGACGGTTGAGTTCATATGGCCAGTTTTAGGACCTTCGACACCGTCAATCGAGTTCATATAACGCGTAACGACTTCAGTTGTAACAGGATTGCAGAATGCATATGACGCAAAAAAGTTGCCGTTTCCAAACCCTTCTTTAATGCCAGGTCATCTCATCAGTCCCATATGTCTTTTTCTGAGTGCTCAGGAACTTCAAGCCTCTGCATTTCGTTCATGTAAATAAATCAAACGGCATTGCTTTTGTTAAAAAGGCAAAAATCAAGGTTCATAACTGGCTTTATAATACTGATGGGGCTGATACCAGCTATGTATCATACAGTATGAGACCAGACCAATACCATGAAAGTCTCGCTGGTCTTGATTCCGACTTGAGACTAGTGATGGGGGGCAAACAAGAGATTGGGCAAGCTGTACTGGCACAGTGCTTGGGCTTGCTGAAGCTTGGCATAGCTTGGGTGTTTGTACAAGTACTTTTCCCAGCTAACAGGTTTGCCAAATTTGCTATGAACAAAGAATAAACTTGCCATCCAAATTTCACTAAACCAGGCTGATTCAGCTAAATAGAGCCCATACCTTTTAAAGGATGTATTTTTAAGAAAATTACACACTTCAATTCTCTCACATGGGGAAATGCAAAATATTTCGAGAATCCTAAAAAAAGATTTGGCATTTTACTTTTTCATGCCGGCAACTCTGAGTAAACGAGATTGTTCTGGAAGTGTGACTTCTAAATCTCGGTCTTGATTAGCCTCAAAAGTGCATTCATGCGTGGCCTAGAACCGAAACAAAAAAACCATGGTTTTGCAAATGCTATCCATACTGAAATATTTTTTGTATCACTTCCACTATTTATTGCTAAATTATTAAGGTCAAAAGATCATCGAAAATGCAACTTGACATTTTTTCTTCTAAGTCACACTGAAAGTATCTTAACTCTTCAAAGAGCAACTGCCAGCAACTGCATCTTCCAATGTTCCTTGAGCTTGCCAAGTGTATTGGTGTATTGCCCAAGTAATGCTTGTCAACAACTTGTTCTTGGGTGTGTGTGATGACTCATTACTTGCCCAAGTCACATCACTACTTGAGACCAAGTGAGACATGCGAAGTGTTGCCAAAATTGCTCAAATTGGGTTTTGCTTTTTTCTCTGGTGTTCGATCGGTTTCAGTTTGAAGGCACGAAATATCTAGATTCATTTTTCCGTTGTTTTAAACTTAAACAATATAAATTTCAAATCAAGGAACATCTCGTCGATTCCACAACTTGGCATAACATGTTGGCTTCAGAGTTTTAAAGAAAATTACCTGAAGAACCTGCTGAAAGTGTGACGTGAAATCTTTTTCATTAACACAAAAACTTATGTTACATCCTCCAAATTGTCGGAGAATATTTCATTTAACGATTGCTTATGTTAACACAGAGATGCTACAGAAATTGTTATCTTGCAAAATGGGACCAAGGTGACAAACAGACATGTACTTTTAAAGCGTTTTTTTCCCCGTGTGGATTCATGCCTTGTAAATTGTGCATTCATTCTGAGAAGAATGATCGATTCTAAACCCATCTCTCTACTTCACAAAGTGGTAACTATTATGGTGACCCGAACCATGGATATACTTACAGAAGAGGATGCGAAGACAGCTGTTTGTTGTTGTTTTTTAGAGCCCAATGAGGCCCTCTGGAGTGAACGATAGGGAAGTGTTATGGACTCAATATTCAATATTTTATGCTAAATCAGTGAACAAATTGTCTAGACATCATTCTAGTTTGTGTTTCTGTCTCTTAGAGATAATTAAATGCAACCCACTCTTGGGTAAATCACGTTCACCACTCATTATCAACCCTATTCAACTTATCCTGAAATACCAATGGTTTCAGATTATAAGTACCAAACAACACCATCAAAGCGAAGAATACAGTGCTCCATGAGAGTGATCTGTTCTTCACTGCATTCTGCATGAATAATCAGTGTGAGGGAATCATCAACAACTCAACTATTAGTTGACCAAAAAATTGTTTAATCTCGTGCTTCCTCTTGGTTTGGCTGATCAAAATGTTGATATTTGGCATCTAATGGATTTCAAGGATTTCAGACGATAAAAATGCTGACTAAAAATGATGTTTTTATGGGGAAGAGTGTGGATACTGTGGCTGTGAGTTTCATTGTTAATAACATGGCCATAGTTTTCTAAAAAGACGCCCAATCTTCATGAAACTTGATCGAAGTATAACTGAACTCGTTGTCTGAAGTTGGTATTATTATATTTAAGTTACATATGCATTTATTCGAGATCCATTCTCCATTTTGTGCGAGATATTGGTCTTGTAGCCAAAATGTAAATGGGAGCAAAGCAACGGATAAATTCCAGAAGATTTTAATGTTTTGAACACAAAACACTTGAAAACACAGTAATTGTGCTTTTATGCGAATGTCTGACGCTTATTCACAAATACTTTTGATATCAAGATGTCTGTTGCTTATCTTGATTATTTTAATTCCAATGCGAAAACAAATAGGCACTTGTGTATGGCTGTATGTAGTTTTATTACTCTCTCTCTCCTTTCCCTTCTTTCACCAAAAAACCGGAAAAAGACAGCAGGTCATCATGAGAAAAAGATTAATTTTGAGAACAGGTCTGAAGGAGCTCAGTTTTGACTAATTCCCGAGAACAGAAAGCAGCATTATAAAAATGAATGGTAGGAAAAGGAGCGCTATCTAATGCTGCAACAATGTTCTGAAGCGATGTTTGCTATCAAACACCTATTTCTATCGTTTTTTGGCAATTTCGTTCAAATTCACTGCAGAGCCGCACCGTTTTAAGGGCCTCATTGGGCTAAGCGTCAGCTGAAGTTCGCGTCCTGTGGTGAGAGGTTCCTGCCCGAACGTGCTACACTGTGGCTGGTACTACTCTCGACTCATCTTGTGCCACGGAAATGTTCGGCTCAAGCTCTTCCCGGATCCACGACGCGTGACGGATTCATGGGTAGATCCGGCCTGATCACTGCCGGGGTAAAACACGCCACAGCTCCGGATTTCACACTCCAGATTCCAAACCTCCAGATCTTGCAGCTCTGGATCCCACGTCTCTTAATCCCGCAAATTTGGAACCCACATCTCTGGATCCCAAATCTTCAGATCCCGCTCCCGTCAAGGATCTCCTTATCTGCTCTTTGAATTTGCGAGTCTCGGTCATGTCAAGGCGTATAAAATGAATAAATGAATATAATGTAAACGTATGGTTATATACAAGAACCCCTTGGGCTGCCTCAGTCTCTTCTGAATTGTATTGTTTTAGTTTCTTTATTTCGTTTCACTACAGTCTTCTTCCAATCAAGATTGTCATTCACAAATTTTGAAATGAAATTGAATCATACAACCTAGAACAAGAGCTAATTTACTAATGAATTCTTCATTCCGTGTGATCAGTAACCTTTTTTATTTTTGAAAATATTTCCTCTGAATGAATAAATGTTTTATTGCGAGTCTTGGTCATGTCAAAGCGTATAAAATAAAACATATATGTATCTTTATTTACATGTAAAAGTGTAACAAATGGACTGAAAATTGCAATATTAAAGATGGATTGACTAGAATGGTTTTCGGTGCACATGAAAGAAATGAAGAGAAGATTGGCACACAGAACAAAAACAATAAAAATAAAATGTTTATTTTTTACAACGTGACATGACCTTGAGTCTCAATAAAGAAATTGTAAAAATATTTACAATTTCAACCCGAGGAACAGAAGATTTTTGATCAGTGGTGGCAGTTCCTCTTGGCTCTGCCATACTACAGATTGGCCTCTCGATTCATGTTGCATCGACCAATGGCGCCAGGTGGATTTCTAAATCTTTGGCCCGGAAATGGTTTCGGCCCTGAATGAAAATGAAAAAATGAGCAAAAGGCTACACTGGTGTACGTAAAACAGGGAGTTTTGTCCCCTTTGCGGAGAGCGATTCGCCGATCAATCGTGACAAAGACGCACGATCCCAAAAGGAAAACATTTTACCTAAGTAAATGGCGGATGGGGCTGCTACTTTTAACTGTAGAACAGAATCGTGAAAACAAGCATGAGGTATTGATTTCAACATTTAAGATTAATTCCTACATCAATTGTTGAGCAAGCAGTTGAATTCAAAGGCCAAAATAATCAATAGTGAGATTGCCAATAATTTGAATTACAAATTTGATTCATTCAAAGCATTCAGAAGAGTTTAGAGGAGAATACGAAAGTGACAGCGCTGCCAACTCGAAACATTAACAAATCAGTGGAGAGAGGACGCAAAGGACCACGGGCGGACCTTCGCAGATCTATGGTGCTGTCCCAAAAATATGGCTGAACGGCCAACTCGAAATCCATTTTTTAACTATCGATGAAACTCGAAATCGAACTTGTTCGAGTGTTGCCAAATTGGTCCCTGTTTAGGTCTTCAATAAAACCTGCGCCTTTTTGCATCAATAAACTTCCGAGTCAAAACTGGCAGCACTCCTGGTTCGAAACAAGTCTCGAGTCTCCAACTTTGCTGGTTGATAGTTGATCGCTTGGGCAAGTCGCCGCTCACCAGTCGTTACTCGCGCCTACACAAGAAGAAGAGCGCGCTGACCGGCGAGCTTGAGCTTGTAATTGGAACTGTTCTTGAAATCAAAATCATTCTTCTACAAAGTTGGACGAAGACAACACGTCTCAATTTTGCTAGTGATACTATTTCATTAACCAGAAACGATTGCATTTCAAAATGGCGAGCTTTTCCTTTAACTTGAAAGCCACCCTATTTGAACCCCAAAGTCAAGGATCCAACGGTAAATTATTTGCTTCTTAAATGGCTCGACATGTTAACCCCAAAATTCAAGATATGGCAAGTAATGAACATTTTCAATTTTTTCACTTTCAGATTCCCTAGTTAAGTCCAAAGTTGCGGACATTCTTCAACACATGTCCTATCGCCTCTTTGATCCTGTGTCTCTGGAATACAAAGGATGGACTGACTATCAAGAGCACCCAAGTACTGAAGAGTGTGCGGAAAATGACATCAGGTTTGTGGCTTAAGCTACTTTTTTATCATCAAAATATAACAAAAGTTTTCTCTTGGTTCGACTTTTAGCCTCCATATCGAGAACGTCCCAAAATGTCGTAAAGAGAGCAAAATCGATAAAATTCCTTTCGTATTTAGAAAATTGTCCATCACGGTTGGAAAGTGGGGGATGGACGTCACGGACTATCATCAGTTCAACCGTACCGGGTTTTGCGGCTTACAAGGCTGCTTGCCCAATGCTTATTGCAATGCCATGATCCAGGCATTGTATTTTCAAGAAGACATCCGTCAGTGCGTGCTCTGCCATTCGTGCAATGTGGACAAGTGTTTGGTGTGTGAACTGTCCTTCTTGTTCCACATGATGGATCAGAGCACAGGTTTGCCTTGCCAACCGGCCAACTTCTTGCGCGCTCTGCGAACGAATTCAGAGGCCATTGCTCTGGGATTGGTGTTTAGTGACAGTGAATCCCAAGGGCGAGCGAACATGAGTGCCGTGGTTCAAGCGTAGAATTGCTTCATGCTTGGACAATTTGAAGTGATGGACGCTACGCTTGCCCAAAAGAGCAGAATTCAAGGAGTGCAAGTGGCCAAATGCTCCATTTGTCAGGGTTGCATTAGTGTTGAAAGTGACAATGATAGTTTGTGCACCCTGACCTACCCTAAACCAAAGGTCCAAGTAAGCTTTGAGGACATTTTGTGCACCTCGCTCAATGCTGCACAATCAAAGCCTTCTTGGTGTGGCCGTTGTCGGCGTTTTCAAATGGCCAATCAGAAACGCCAGATCCAGTTTTTGCCCTCCTCGCTCACGGTGAATACTGGATTGGGTCAAGATGACGACGGCCTCGACTTTTGGCGTGAGCAGAGCGCGCAATTGGCTACTGAATCTGAAGAGGGAGCAGCGAACGGCCAATCGTGGATCCCCGAGCGAATCACGCTTCAGCGATTGGCCAACGGCAAGCTAAAGGGAGGAGCCACCGAGTTGTCTTCTGCAGAGAGGGAGGAGTTGCTCGAGATGGCTCAATATGAGTTGTAAGTATATCGACTAATGTCGATCCATCAAATTGCTAGATGGAATGAAAATAGGAAATTAGACACGCTAGTTATGCGTCGTTTTAGTTTTCCTGCATATCACAAATAATTTGAGTTATGAAATTACTTGTTTCAGGCATTCCATATGTTACATTGTTATGGATCCAGGAACCGGGCTTCCTTTGAATGTGTTGGCCGTCGTCAATGTGGGCAGCTTTTATCATGCCAGGGTTGGTTCACCAGTAGGTACTCATTAGTTTCATAAACTCACATTTTCATAGGTTGTAAATTTTGCTCTCCTCTTCTTTCTATCTAAAGGTCAGTCAATGGTACTTGTTCAATGACTTCAGCATTGATCCCATCAGCATCTCCGAGGCTACAGGGCACAATCTGGATTGGAGAGTACCAACTTCCATGATTTATCGACGAGTGGGTGCCAAAATCACCGAAGCTCCAAGAAAACCCCTTTTGGACTTCGACATTTTTAATCCCAGTCGTGGCCAAGGCATGCCCAAGACTTTTTGGCCATTGGAGGCTGATCAAGTTCCTCAACGTGGTGATCTGGTGGGACTTGATGCCGAAATGGTCACATTGAAACCGGAAGTTTTGGTCATGGACGAATCTGGCCGGGAACAGATTGTCAAAGCTGCCCAAAGGGCCGTGGCACGTGTCACCTGCATTCGAGGCTCGGGAAAAATGATTGGAGGTAAACATTGAATTGTTGCATAGTTGTTGTCATCATCTTGACGAATATCTAATATCTTCCTGTTCAATTTTGTAGTACCGTTTGTGGACGATTTCATCTCTTGCGAGGAAGAGATCTTCGACTATGTCACTCGGTACTCTGGAATTTACCCTGGTGACCTGGATCCATCGACGAGCTCCAAATATCTGACGACACTCAAGACCACCTACAAGAAGATCCGGTATTTGGTGGACGCAGGATGCATCTTCGTGGGACATGGGCTCAAGAACGACTTTGAGGCCCTCAACATTGTTGTGCCCATGGACCAAGTGGTGGATACAGTCCATTTGTTCCACTTGCCCAAGCGGAGGATGCTGTCCTTGCAATTCTTGGCCTGGTATTTCCTGGGCAAAGTCATCCAAGGTGGGAATCACGATTCCACAGAAGACGCCGTGACCGCCTTGGAGCTCTACGGAAAATACCGCGAGTGTAAGGCCATGAATGTTGTCCCCAATGTCCTTCAACAACTGTACGAGGACGCCAAGCTTTGGCAGTGGAAGGTGCCCGATCACAGTGGTTAGTTAGGTCTTGAGCAATGTCATTAAATGAACTCAATAAAGTGGATATATTTTTGTAAATCAATCAATTTGATTCATTTGTTCATTTTTGATCAATTTTGATCTGTGCTAAGCAGTGGAGCAGTATATTGTGGGCCACGTTTGACTAGGTGGACCACAATATACTGCTCCACTGCTTAGCTGCCTTAGGAATAGGGACATTGTTCATACTTGGTTTAAAAACTTTTTGAACAACCGCACCCAAACTGTGATAGTAGAAAGAAACTTTGGACACACTCGAAATGCTTATCTGAAAATAATCTTATATACTATCTATATACGTATATAATCTTATAGCCTTATATACTGAAAATTCAAGATTAAAGATCTGGGTGTTGCTATAGAGAACACTGGCAAATTTGAAGAACATGACAAAATCATACTTTCCAAAGCGTTTCAAACATGTGGGTGGATTTATCGCACTTTTTGTTCCAGAGATCCATTCACTATGAAAACGAGCTATTAATCTTTTGTCCAGCCTCATCTGGAATACGCCTCGCCCATTTGGGCCCCAATAACTGCGGCAGGGCTAAATAAAATCGAAAAGGTCCAGAGAAGCTTTACTCGTTGTATTTCTGGAATGAAGACTCTGAATGATTGGGAAAGGCTCGAAACTCTTGAAATCCACAGTGTTCAACGAAGGGACGAGGTATACCTAATCTTATACGTCTTCAAAAGTCTTGATGACCTATGTCCGAACCCAGGAATTGAGCACTCCTATATCGAGAGACCCAAAGTGTCTTCCTACCTCCTCCGACAACAAGCTGTCAAAGAATTCAAAAGCCTCCTTTGTTTTGAACAGAGGACCCAATTTGTATCTGGGCAATAAAGCAAGAGAGGAATCTGATAGGTTGCGTAGTCGAATTCTCATAAAGTTCCGCCCCTTTACTATCAAAGCGAGAAATCCACGGTTTTTAACTTGATTTCTTACAAATCCGTTTAAACTGTAAACGTTCTGCTTTTATGTTTTCTGACCTACAAAAGCACATTCAAGTTGCAAAATGAATACATCAAATATTAGTGATTTCACTTTGATTATTGTTTCACTTCCACTGTTTATTGCTAAATTATTAAGGTCAAAAGATCATTGAAAATGCAACTTGACATTCTTTTCTTCTAAGTCACACTGCAAGCATCTGAAATCTTCTAAGAGCAACTGCCGGCAACTGCATCTTCCAATGTTCCTTGAGCTTGGGAAGTGTATTGGTGTATTGCCCAAGTAATGCTTGTCAACAACTTGTGCTTGGGGTGTCTGTGATGACTCATTACTTGCCCAAGTCACATCACTATCAAATATCATTTTTTGACATTTTAGAAACTTCTGCAAGCATTCCCATGTGTTAGCTGCGTTGGGGGTCACGGATTCTGCCAATGAGAAAAGTGGTTAAGCTTCAGATCAAGAAGTTGGAGATGTCATCGAAAGTTCAGCGGGCTTAAATGCCATGACAGCAGGGGACATGGTCATCCAAAACGACGAAGACCAATCAGAGGTACAGTTGTAGTGTTTTTACAGCATAACATATTTTCTAAAGATCATTGTTTTTTAGGAAATTGATGTATCCCGTCTTGGACAAACAATGGAAGATCTACACACCAAGCTGAGAGAAAAAGTTCAGGATATTCAAGACGTCATTAGCTCGGCAGACGTTGAACCAAAGTACAAGATGAGTTTGATTGAATCCGTGAAATCTGCGATTGACAGTATTCCAAGTGTCAAGAATCCGTCAAGTTTTCCTCGTTTGGAAAGAAAAAGAACGCATCCAGTTCTGAATCCTTCGTTTTTCCCTTGCAAACGTAACAAGCCAACCAACTAACTAACTCACCTTTGCTTATGTCTAGTAGTCTTATTTTTGCTTTAGTTTTGAACTTCCCACATTTAATTTCTTTTTATTTCAAGGCAAACGATATTTTCTCGACGTGTTTGTTTATTTTCATTGTTCCTTTTTATGGGATCTATATTATGTTAAGATGGTTGAGAAAACCAATAAAAAGTTCATTTGATGTATTCATTTTGCAACTTGAATGTGCTTTTGTAGGTCAGAAAACATAAAAGCAGAACGTTTACAGTTTGTTGGGATATTGAAGTTAGCTGCTTTGGTGATTTTTGAGATTGGATTCAATGTGGAAGAGATTTGGGACCAAACGGATTTGTAAGAAATCAAGTTAAAAACCGTAGATTTCTCGCTGTGATAGTGAAGTGGCGGAACTTTATGAGAATTCGACTACGCAACCTATCAGATTCCTCTCTTGCTTTATTGTCCAGACAATTTGTACTTCCAGAATATCTCCGACGATTCTACGTATTTGATGAACCTCTATACAGTTTGAAACGTGACTTGGATCGTTTCCTACAAACGATCCCAGACCAACTATTCTAGGGAAGCTAAGTTATTCATCACTGGACCAAATATTTTACAAAAATGACCTTTATGACTTCTTACTGGGAATCCGTTCCTTTGTATCGGTTAAAAATCCGCGAAAGAGCTAAAAAAAATTCGTGGGTCATTTGATTCGATTGCCGTTTTCACTTCACTCACTATCCTAGTTTACCTTTTAGTTTAGGGCCACCAGGAATGGAAAGAAAAAAGATTAATTTCATGCAATTACTATATCAGCTATGATTTCTGGCGAATGATTGTTTTCGAATGGGTTGACTTAATAACAATTGAAGATTAATTTGAAATTGTTGATGTCGGTGATTTAATTTTAAGATTTCATTTAATTCAAGAACATTTAATTCCTTGACGTTATTATAAATAACAAATCCCAAATAAAACTATACTGGCAAGGAATCAGTTCTCCAAATTAAAGGAACCAAATGAAATTCTGGGAAAATGTCCAAATGGAAATGGCAACATTTTTAACCCTTTAATTACGGTGACATGAAGTAGTTTGTCTTTAGATCTCATTTTTTTCATCATCAAAATTACTGCTGCAACTGAACGCATGATAAGTTTCATTAGCGTAAGATTTGGGCTCTAACGTGATTAAATGGGACTTTTATGGTTGAAATTACATTTTGGTGTATGGAGAGGCAAACTGATGGGTCTTGCAGTATAATTTTTGACTAAGGTTCCAATGTCGGCCTTCATCAGGCTTTGTTTGGGGGAAAGATTTGGTACCATATAATAGCATTGTAGGTCACATCTTGGAAAAGCAGGGGCCTGTTTATTTTGGTACAATGAAACAATGATATGCTAGAAAGCCGAAAATAGGTCCTTACTGAAGCCCTTATATATATTTACGTTTTCATTGAGAAAGAGTGCATCCTTTCATGGAGTAAGACGTCTAAAAAAGTGCTCTTCAGCCACTTGCGATTCCGAAGCTTGTGCTGTGTCAAAAAAAGTTTCTTTGCATGACTCTTGTGTTCGTATGCTATTACCTAACAGAGCGATGACTGATGATTTTGATTTGCATTCATTGAAAAGCCATGCTGAGGAGGCAAAAGATGAGGGCTCCTTCGGAGTGAAGCTGAATAACATCTTGAGGGACCATTATTAAGACCTGCAAGTTCCGAGGACATAAGGGCTCTCTGGTATGGATTTAATGGAAAGAACTTCCAACAAATAAAAAAGGAAGAAGTCGTCAAAGCACTCTGCCTTGCGTGCAAGCTCATCAGCAAAGGTTTTTGGACCTCAGTTGATGAAAAACAAAAGCAGATTCAAAGCCAGCAAACGTGTGGAAGTCTCCAGTCTGATGATGACTACTCAGCAGGGATTGAACTCGATGAGAATGTCCAATCCAAGATTGATGAGGAAATAACTTCTATTAGCCAAGAAGAAGGGAAAAACTTGCTGACTAACTCTTCCGCCGACGAGACTAGTAATAAGTCTTCAGAGGTAGGAACAAAAACAACCCCAGATTGCAGATTCTACAAACAGGGCCGCTGCATGAAGGGAAAACAATGCTGTTTCTCACACCGTCCACTTTGGAGCCCATTTGTGGCGCACGGACATCTTGAGGGGGGATGTGGAAAAGGGAAGGCGTGTGATCAAATGCATGTTATCCACTGTCTTGGCTCTAGAAAAGGGTATCCGTGTCAAACACCATCTTGTCGTTATCGATTCCATGTGAGACCAAGGGATGGCACTCGAGACCGTCGTGCCGTTGGCCAACGTAATGATTCAGGTGGCAGAGCTCACCGCCAAATGTTTGGGGAACGGCGTGCTCAAAGTGGTTTTGGCTCAAGCAAAAAACGGGCGCATTCCATGAGAACACGGGATCTGGCAATAACAAAAATAATAACAGCAGAAAAAATAAAAACAGAAGAAGCAACAACAACAATCAAAGAAAAGCGAACTTGACAAACGCAATGCCTCACTCCCCCTCTTTTTTAGACCAAGGCCAAATAATGGAAAAGAGGATGGCATCTATAGAACAAGCACTTTAAAGAATCGAGCATCTGTCTGGCAAAACCCAGACGCCAACTCAAATTGCCTGGTCAGTTCCAAGAGGAGGCTTACTCCCGTGAATGAGCCCAATCTCCCAAAACAAAATAATTCCAAACAAAACACACATATCAGAATGATCTCCCTAAATATTGGCAGAGGACTCTTCAGCAAAGAAGAAGAAATAAAAACACTCACCAGTACATACAAGCCCCAAGTACTTCTCCTACAAGAGACTGATCTAGATGACTACGACAACAAGAGACCATTCCACCTTCCAAGATTCACCACCTTTGTGGGGGGGTGATACCAAGAAAAGAATCATGTCCTTTGTCAACATGCAAATGTTCAGAAGTTGCGACACCACAAAAAGCTCAAGAGGACAACAAATGTGGCTTAGACTCGAATTACCCAACGGCAAGGTCATCAAATTATGCAATTTATCCAGAGACTGTATAGCGAGACAGTCAACATCAGGACCTACAAAACCTACTGGATGATATGGAAAAACCACGTCCTAGCAGCTGGAGATTGGAATTTAGATCTCGAGAAAACTGCAAACAACCCTGTCAAAGAGATGACGCAATCCACAAGAGCCAGACTAAGACAAATGGGGTTCATGTTATACTCTCCTGGACCTACTTGGAAAAGACTGGTTCGGGGACAGGAGAGGACATCAAGCTTGGACTGGGCTGCTTTCAAAGGACACTATCACCCAAAAGTAAGCAAATTTGCAACATGTAGTGACCGTGATGCCCTGGTAATAGACCTACCCATTCAAACACCATCGATCATAATGAAGTCTGGAAGATATTAGAGGAGCTGTTTGGAACCAAGGAGGCAATGAAAATCCAAACAGAAACACAGGGAGTCTTCACAAAAGAAGGGGACATACTAAGAATCAATTCTTCATGGAAAAAATACAGAAGCTAAGAAGCAAGCTTCCATCCAAATCCAAATCTTTTGATCCTTTCAAACATGCTAAGGACCTGGCAAGAGAGAAGAACCTCCAAGAAGACTCCTTTGCATTCATGGAAGTGCCATCCAAGTCCATCTTCAAACTGATGGGCAAAATGGCCAAATCCAGTGCACAAGACATGGATGGACTGACTCCTAACATCATCAAAATGTATGGCCATTCTATTGTAACCTCTCTCAATATGGTAATAAACCAAGCCATACGAGAGAGCACATTCCCAGAGTGCTTGAAGAAGCCTAGAGTGGTACCAATCCATAAAAAGGCTCAAAGACAAAAGCGGAAAATTATTGGCCAATCCATCTTGTGCGTGGACTCTCTAAGGTCTTGGAAGCCACACGCTGACGAACTTCATGGAGTCACAAGTCATCCCAAATGAGCAACATGGATTTAGAAGAGACCACTCCACCAGCTCAGCCATCAACATGATTGTTGACATGTTATCGGAAGCCCTACACAAGAAGGAGAGGGCTGCCATCCTCCTATTTGACCTTATTGATCTGGTAGACAACCACATCCTGCTGCAGAAACTCAAGATTTTTGGCCTTCAAGCCTCATCACTAAAGCGGCCGAAAATATTTAATTTTAAAAGCCAAATAAGTAGAGTAAGTAAGCCAAGAAGTAGAGTGATCCAGGAGGTTAAGACTAATCCAAAGGCGTTTTTCTCGTTTGCGAATACAAAGAGAAAAATGAAGCATCCTGTAGGACCTTTTGAGGTCGGCGGTAAAACCGTCAATGATAGTGAGGTTATGGCCAGTATGCTTGGAGATCAGTTCTCAAGTGTATTTTCAATTCCAAAAAGGGTAGTCAGAGCAGGCCATGACTGTAGCAATGTTTTTGATGAGACTGGCATTGATAGTCAGGATAATCGACTGGAGGATCTGGTAGTCACAGATCAAGATGCTTTTGAGGCCATCAAGAGCTTAAAGCTCTCGAGTTCTCCTGGACCTGATGGTGTGACATCTCAGTTTCTGATGAAATGTTCACAGATTCTTGCCCCTGTTTTCTCCTATTTGATGCGTTGCATTTTAGATCAGGGCAAGTTTCCCTCCTCTCTAAAAGTAGCTCATGTCGTTCCAATTTTTAAGGGCGGAGATAAGTCACTCCCTAGTAATTATAGGCCCATTTCTCTGACCTCCAGCGTTGCAAAGGTTTTTGAGAAGATTATGAAGTCCAAGCTTGTAGATTATTTGGAAGTCCATGATTTAATTCCTTCTGGACAGCATGGGTTTCGAGCTCATTTTAGTACAGTAACCCAATTGGTTGATCATATTGAGCAAATCATTGAAGGGCTCGAAAGTCATGAGTCAGTTGATGTAGTCTATCTTGACTTTGCCAAGGCCTTCGATAAGGTAGATCATGGTCTTTTGCTCGATCAACTCAAAGAGTTAGGGGTCCAGGGTAAGGTCCTGACTTGGATTGATAGTTTTATAAGCGAAAGGAAGCAAATAGTTAAAGTCGAAGGATCTTTTAGCGGCATGTATGATGTCAAGTCAGGTGTTCCGCAAGGTTCAATTTTAGGTCCGCTCTTGTTTATTCTCTTTATTGCTCCTCTCCAGAATTTTAGAACAAAAGCCAGTATTTCTTCATATGCTGATGACACAAAATTAGTTTGTGGAAGGAATGGGCAGGACTCGAAATGTTTAGTTGAGGACTTGGAGAAGGTCTACTCTTGGGTTGGCGAGAGTAACATGGCATTGAACGGGATGAAATTCCGCACAATGACGTATGGGGCGTCAAAATTAGATGTTCCTCTCAAAGACAATGGAGGTTGTGATATTGAGCAGGTATCGTCCATGAGAGATTTGGGAGTTGTCGTCCAAGATGATGGAAAGTTTGATGAGCATATCCAGTTGAAAGTGGGGAAGGCATTTCAAACATGCGGCTGGATCTATCGCACTTTCAAGTCCAGAGATAGTATTACGATGCTAACTCTGTACAAGTCGATTGTTCAACCGCATCTTGAATATGCCTCACCCATTTGGGCTCCAATGAGTTCGGCAGGTTTGCAAAAGGTCGAGCAGGTCCAAAGATGTTTTACTAGGAACATCACGGGAATGAGAGAGCTCTCGTATTGGGAGAGGCTCCAGAAGTTAGGGTTGTACAGTACTCAGAGAAGGTACGAAAGGTATCTGATACTGTATGTTTTTAAGAGCATTCATGGGCTCTGTCCTAACCCAGGATTTGAGATCAGTTGTAGCGATCGTAGAGGTTTTACGTGCGCTCTGAGAGCACCTCCAAATCCTAAGGAATCAAGGCTAGTTCGAACAATGAAGTCCTCCTCTCTTCTTTATCGGGCTCCTTCATTGTTCAATTTGTTACCCATTAGTCTTCGTAGGGAATATGTTGGAGCTGATCCTCTAACAGCATTTAAGGCAGGATTGGACAAATTCTTAAATACTATTCCTGACCAACCCACTATACAAGGGTTGTATAGATCTGCCAACAATAACTCATTGGTAGATCAAATTTCATATAAACATTAATTATTGAAAATATAATAATGATTAACTCTCTTTACAGGGAATCCCATTCCTTGTAGCGGTATTGAAAAATCCGCCCCCCCCCCAAAAAAAAAAAAAGAAATATTTAAATAATATTTAAGGAAAAACTATCAAAATATTTAAATTACAACCAAATATTTAAAAAATATTTAAATTTGTTAGGAGTTTGGAGCAATAAATTGGTATTTTTGAAAATTTTGATTAAAAAATCCAAATATTTGAATGGCAGAAATATTCGTAAACAAATCTTCAGTGCTAAAAAATCATACCGGGCAATGAAAATTGGTTATTCTTGGCAGTCCTTATTTATACCCTACATACATTTAGTTAATACATTTTACTGCCTAGGGTTTCGTTGAATATCCAAACTAGAGTTTCAGTATTTCTTTCCTGTTGGAGTTACGGTTTTCTATTTAAGATTAAGATCTATTGTAATTTTGAGGCCAAGCAGATCATTTTTTTTATTTCCCACGCATATTTTCCATTTTAATTTGCCTATTCCAATCAAAAAAAGTCATAAAAGTTAAAAAATTGGAAGATTTTGACAATGCAGTTTTTGGAAAGGTCAGATTTTTTGTCAAAATTTCAAAAGATTTGCTGAAATTGTGGAGATTCTTGGAATGTTTCAATGAAAAACGGGAATCTTCCTTTAATTTTAGAAGAAAAAGCCCAAATATTTAAAAACTGCTCAAAAACGCAAAATGTTTAAATTAAATATTTTTTATTTAATTAAATATTTTCGGTCGCTCTACTCATCACTAAACCTTATCAAGTCATTCATGACAATCCGCTCTACAGTTGGCGACCGGAGACACCATTGTGTTCTATAAATACTAGAGGGAGTGTAAGCCTAAAAATTTGTCTCCGGTCGCTAACTGTTGAGCGGACAAAAGTTCGGGAAAATTTGAAATGTGTGACCAGGCCAATGTCAACCATGCAATTGATGAATCAAATGTGGAATTGAGTAATGTTTTTGGGTCATTTTTTGTTTTTGCTAGTAGTCACTTTCTTGAAAGAACCGAAGACGTCATTAGGTGTTCATGCCTTGGATTTGAATACTTCAACTAGGAACGTTTTTGCCAATACATTGAATAAGTCACTAGTAGGAAGAACACAAATTTAAGCCTTTGGGTTATGTAAGGTTAATCCAATACATATGTGGACAAAAAATAACTTGTGGCTTCAAGATCAATTTCAAAAAAGTTGGTCTTGATATGCATGTTTGGTCACACTAACTGTCCACTCAACAGTTGCGAGGGCGACATTTTCCTCATAAATTTTCTGCCCGGCTTGCCAAATCAGCCTGACTAAAGCTTGCACGCTATCTAGAAATAAATGATCTAAGGGAGACACATTTTTAGGCTTACACTCCCTCTAGTATTATTAAAACTCAATGTTACAAACCCTAAGTAAATTCACAACAATAGAGAGGGTAACTCAACAGCTGACCTCCCTCTTTTTGAGCGTTTGGCGCGAGTAGCCTGAGACTGTACATCGAGTGAACTCATTTCTATGACCGGAGAGTGTTTGCTTCAAACCCCGTCCGTGTGTGTCCGTGTGTGTGTCCGTGTCGGACACAAATCTTGATCCACACTGGATCATTCTCCATTCGGTTCCATGATCCTGCATCAATGCAAAACCGAGGCCTTGCAGACGGGATGCATCAGTCAACGATTTGATTGGTAGGACCGGATTGAAATGGGCCAACACTGGCGGTGACGAGAGAATTTGACGTGCCTCATCATCGCTCTGTTAGGCAGTAGCATACGAACACAAGAGTCATGCAAAGAAACTTTTTTTGACACAGCACAAGCTTCGGAATCGCAAGTGGCTGAAGAGCACTTTTTTAGACGTCTTACTCCATGAAAGGATGCACTCTTTCTCATTGAAAACGTAAATATATATAAGGGCTTCAGCAAGGACCTATTTTCGGTTTTCTAGCATATCATTGTTTCATTGCTATAATTATAGATATAGTAATTGCATGAAAATATATCTTTTTTTCTTTCCATTCCTGGTGGCCCTAAACTAAAAGGTAAACTAGGATATAGTGAGTGAAGTGAAAACGGCAATCAAATCAAATGACCCACGAATTTTTTTTTCAGCTCTTTCACGGATTTTTAACCGATACAAAGGAATGGATTCCCAGTAAGAAGTCATAAAGGTCATTTTTGTAAAATATTTGGTCCAGTGATGAATACCTTAGCTGCCCTAGAATATAGGGTTGGTCTGGGATCGTTTGTAGGGAACGATCCAAGTCACGTTTTAAACTGTATAGAGGTTCATTTAAACGTAGAATCGTCGGAGATATTCTGGAAGTACAAATTGGGTCCTCTGTTCAAAACAAAGGAGGCTTTTAAATTCTTTGACAGCTTGTTGCCGGAGGAGGTAGGAAGACACTTTGGGATGCAGTTTATACCTCTCCTCTCGATATAGGAGTGCTCAATTCCTGGGTTCGGACATAGGTCATCAAGACATTTGAAGACGTATAAGATTAGGTATACCTCGTCCCTTCGTTGAACACTGTGGAATTCAAGAGTTTCGAGCCTTCATTCCAGAAATACAACGAGTAAAGCTTCTCTGGACCTTTTCGATTTTATTTAGCCCTGCCGCAGTTATTGGGGCCCAAATGGGCGAGGCGTATTCCAGATGAGGCTGGACAAAAGATTAATAGCTCGTTTTCATAGTGAATGGATCTCTGGAACAAAAAGTGCGATAAATCCACCCACATGTTTGAAACGCTTTGGAAAGTTTGATTTTGTCATGTTCTTCAAATTTGCCAGTGTTCTCTATAACAACACCCAGATCTTTAATCTTGAATTTACAGTATATATGGCGCACAGATTATTTTCGGATAAGCATTTCGAGTGTATCCAAAGTTTCCTTCTACTATCACAGTTTGGGTGCGGTTGGTCAAAAAGTTTTTAAACCAAGTATGAACAATGTCCCTTATTCCTAAGCAGTGGAGCAGTATATTGTGGTCCACCTTGTCAAACGTGGCCCACAATATACTGCTCCACTGCTTAGCACAGATCAAAATTGATCAAAAATGAACAAATGAATCAAATTGATTGATTTACAAAAATACATCCACTTTATTGAGTTCATTTAATGACATTGCTCAAGACCTAACTAACCACTGTGATCGGGCACCTTCCACTGCCAAAGCTTGGCGTCCTCGTACAGTTGTTGAAGGACATTGGGGACAACATTCATGGCCTCAAACTCGCGGTATTTTCCGTAGAGCTCCAAGGCGGTCACGGCGTCTTCAGTGGAATCGTGATTCCCACCTTGGATGACTTTGCCCAGGAAATACCAGGCCAAGAATTGCAAGGACAGCATCCTCCGCTTGGGCAGGTGGAACAAATGGACTGTATCCACCACTTGATCCATGGGCACGACAATGTTGAGGGCCTCAAAGTCGTTCTTGAGCCCATGTCCCACGAAGATGCATCCTGCGTCCACCAAATATCGGATCTTCTTGTAGGTGGTCTTTAGCGTCGTCAGATATTTGGAGCTCGTCGATGGATCCAAGTCACCAGGGTAAATTCCAGAGTACCGAGTGACATAGTCGAAGATCTCTTCCTCGCAAGAGATGAAATCGTCCACAAACGGTACTACAAAATTGAACAGGAAGATATTAGAAATTCTTCAAGATGATAACAACAACTATGCAACAATTCAATGTTTACCTCCAATCATTTTTCCCGAGCCTCGAATGCAGGTGACACGTGCCACGGCCCTTTGGGCAGCTTTGACAATCTGTTCCCGGCCAGATTCGTCCATGACCAAAACTTCCGGTTTCAATGTGACCATTTCGGCATCAAGTCCCACCAGATCACCACGTTGAGGAACTTGATCCGCCTCCAATGGCCAAAAAGTCTCGGGAATGCCTTGGCCACGACTGGGATTAAAAATGTCGAAGTCCAAAAGGGGTTTTCTTGGAGCTTCGGTGATTTTGGTACCCACTCGTCGATAAATCATGGAAGTTGGTACTCTCCAAACCAGATTGTTCCCTGTAGCCTCGGAGATGCTGATGGGATCAATGCTGAAGTCATTGAACAAGTACCATTGACTGACCTTTAGATAGAAAAAAGAGGAGAGCAAAATTTACAACCTATGAAAATGTGAGTTTATGAAACTAATGAGTACCTACCGGTGAACCAACCCTGGCATGATAAAAGCTGCCCACATTGACGACGGCCAACACATTCAAAGGAACCCCGGTTCCTGGATCCATAACAATGTAACATATGGAATGCCTGAAACAAGTTATTTTATTGCTCTGATTATTTGTAATATGCAGGAAAACTAAAACGACGCATAATTAACGTGTCTAATTTCCTATTTTCATTCCATCTAGCAATTTGATAGATCGACATTAGTCGATATACTTACAACTCATATTGAGCCATCTCGAGCAACTCCTCCCTTTCTGCAGAAGACAACTCCGCGGCTCCTCCCTTTAGATCGCCGTTGGCCAATCGCTGAAGCATGATTCGCTCGGGGATCCACGATTGGCCGTTCGCTGCTCCCTCTTCAGATTCGGTAGCCAATTGTGCGCTCTGCTCCCGCCAAAAGTCGAGGCCGTCGTCATCTTGACCCAATCCAGTATTCACCGTGAGCGAGGAGGGCAAAAACTGGATCTGGCGTTTCTGATTGGCCATTTGAAAACTCCGACAACGGCCACACCAAGAAGGCTTTGATTGTGCAGCATTGAGCGAGGTGCACAAAATGTCCTCAAAGCTTACTTGGACCTTTGGTTTAGGGTAGGTCAGGGTGCACACATTATCATTGTCACTTTCAACACTAATGCAACCCTGACAAATGGAGCATTTGGCCACTTGCACTCCTTGAATTCTGCTCTTTTGGGCAAGCGTAGCGTCCATCACTTCAAATTGTCCAAGCATGAAGCAATTCCACGCTTGAACCACGGCACTCATGTTCGCTCGCCCTTGGGATTCACTGTCACTAAACACCAATCCCAGAGCAATGGCCTCTGAATTCGTTCGCAGAGCGCGCAAGAAGTTGGCCGGTTGTCAAGGCAAACCTGTGCTCTGATCCATCATGTGGAACATGAAGGACAGTTCACACACCAAACACTTGTCCACATTGCACGAATGGCAGAGCACGCACTGACGAATGTCTTCTTGAAAGTACAATGCCTGGATCATGGCATTGCAATAAGCATTGGGCAAGCAGCCTTGTAAACCACAAAACCCGGTGCGGTTGAACTGATGATAGTCCGTGACGTCCATCCCCCACTTTCCAATCGTGATGGACAATTTTCTATATACGAAAGGAATTTTATCGATTTTGCTCTCTTTACGACATTTTGGGACGTTTTCGATATGGAGGCTAAAAGTCGAACCAAGAGAAAACTTTTGTTATATTTTGATGATAAAAAAGTAGCTTAAGCCACAAACCTGATGTCATTTTCCGCACACTCTTCAGTACTTGAGTGCTCTTGATAGTCAGTCCATCCTTTGTATTCCAGAGACACAGGATCAAAGAGGCGATAGGACATGTGTTGAAGAATGTCCACAACTTTGGACTTAACTAGGGAATCTGAAAGTGAAAAAATTGAAAGTGTTCATTGCTTGCCATATCTTGAATTTTGGGGTTAACATGGCAAATGGAAAAAAAGTGAAATGCGTTCATTGAGTACCATATCTTTAATTTCGGGATAAACATGATGAGCCATTCAAGAAGCAAATAATTTACCGTTGGATCCTTGACTTTGGGGTTCAAATGGGGTGGCTTTCAAGTTAAAGGAAAAGCTCGCCATTTTGAAATGCAATCGTTTCCGGTTAATGAAATAGTATCACTAGCAAAATTGAGACGTGTTGTCTTCGTCCAACTTCATAGAAGAATGATTTTGATTTCACGAACAGTTCCAATTACAAGCTCAAGCTCGCCGGTCAGCGCGCTCTTCTTCTTGTGTAGGCGCGAGTAACGACTGGTGAGCGGCCACTTGCCCAAGCGATCAACTATCAACTATCAACAAAGTTGGAGACTCGAGACTTGTTTCGAACCAGGAGTGCTGCCAGTTTTGACTCGGAAGTTTATTGATGCAAAAAGGGGCAGGTTTATTGAAGACCTAAACAGGGACCAATTTGGCAACACTCGAACAAGTTCGATTTCGAGTTTCTTCGATAGTTAAAAAATGGATTTCGAGTTGGCCGTTCAGCCATAATTTTTGGACAGATAAGGTCTCTTGCCCGTTGATAAGTTGACTTGTGGTCAGATTTTTGACCCTAAAGACCAAAATGGCAAAACTCTGCCAAAAATCCGACTCGAAACACGTCAGCACCATAGATCTGCGAGGGTCCGCCCGTGGTCCTTTGCGTCCTCTCTCCACTGATTTGTTAATGTTTCGAGTTGGCAGCGCTGTCACTTTCGTATTCTCCTCTAAACTCTTCTGAATGCTTTGAATGAATCAAATTTGTAAGCCAAATTATTGGCAATCTCACTATTGATTATTTTGGCCTTTGAATTCAAATTGGCCATCTAATTTATGATGGATTATGATCTATTTTTATGGGAGGAGACGTGGTGTCATGGTTAGCGCAGTTTCCATTAGTGAGAGAGGTCCCAGGTTCGATTCTCCTCCCCGACCTTTCTCAAGGAAACTTTTAGACGTTAATCCACACCCACAGACGGAGAACCTTTCTGATACCGGACTTGAAATTGCCTATCGGAAATGATTTGGACGATGTGATGGCTGGCTTCGCTGACCGGGCGAGGCTCAACCCTCCGACCCAGGCACCAACAATCCAAAGTAATTGATTGTACGGATCGTGGATTTACGGCTACTGCTTGCTCAACAATTGATGTAGGAATTAATCTTAAATGTTGAAATCAATACCTCATGCTTGTTTTCACGATTCTGTTCTACAATTAAAAGTAGCAGCCCCATCCGCCATTTACTTAGGTAAAATTTTTTCCTTTTGGGATCGTGCGTCTATGTCACGATTGATCGGCGAATCGCTCTCCGCAAAGAGGACAAAACTCGTATAGTTTCAATAATTAATGTTTATATGAAATTTGATCTACCAATGAGTTACTGTTGGCAGATCTATACAACCCTTGTATCGAATCAACTATGACGTCAAAAAATCTTTGAGCATTTGTTTCACACGCAAGATGGTTGATCAACCCTCGACTATGGAATTTTTGTAATCCTGGCCAACTTCTTATCGTCCCGCCTACTTTTCCACGGTCGATCGATTGTCTTCCCTTACTCATACCTTCAGTTTCGGTAAATAACTAAGTTTAGCGAATGTTTCATAATTGTTCACCTATTTTTTTTGTTGCATTCGGGTTCTATTCGGGGAGGGTAAAAAATCTGCCTTCTTTTTATTTGCTTCGAACATATTGTGTAATCAATGCCCTTCACAAGCGTCCCAGTTTCGATTACTCTGAAAAGCAAACTTTATCTTCATCTACTAAATACAATTTCACACCTCCAACTTTCGGCAAAACTTCGACTAGAGATTATCGACAGAAAACGGAAAAAATGTCGCTCAGATTTTGAATCAATTCCCTCGAGCAATCGATAGCTCTCGCCAAAGACACGCTAAGTGATTGATTGACTGAGGGAGGTTGAACTCTGCAGGAAGATTAAGTCTGCGTCCTCTTAACAATTCAATGGGCCAGGATATGAAACCAGAATAAAATTCGTAAACGTTTGTCGTTGATGATCCGTCTCAATTATTCTAAATTTAAAAACGTTGGGGTCCTGATAGAAACAGATACAATCAACGGCGTTTAAATATTCCGTCCAAAAGTGGGTCATTCTAATACCACTCACGAACCCAACAAAAGACTGATCTGTCCGATTCGCTTTGAAAACCCAATGGGCCATTTGATGTTTTCATCAATATCTTAAATTTCATTTGAATTTGGCGTATTAATTTGTTTTCCTACCATGTGACAAACCAGGAATCCCTGGAAGGGTTCCTTTAATTTGTTAATATAATATAGGTTATCCTTGGACAAACAGATATAAAGCAAACTCTCGACTAGATTGCCACCTTGCATTCATATAAATTCAAATGAATAAAAAGGAATAAATAATCAACTACATTCTAGTATTGAAGGGGGCATTAGACAGTTGTGAAACATGACAAAGACAATAGCATTACTTCAAAATTGATGACAGAATTTGCACACATATCTGCCTCATTTCGGGTGGATGATAAATTGAGCTCTCCAAATCAAGGCTAATTCACACCAACAGATGAATGCTAGAGCGGGAGAATTCAAGTAAAGATCAAGAAAATCAATCCCAATCAAAGATTGATTACAATTCCAAGTCATATTCCTGTAGAATCATTAGCCAATTGGTTTTCCCTCGGACAAGCAAGACAAATGATCCAAATTGGCAAAGAGAAACTTTGCCGATCCAGTACAGTACATAATGCTCACTAGTTACCCACAAATTACCCACAATGCCCACAAATACGGGAATGCTTACCTCACCAGAACTGTTTCATTTGTTTTCCTCAAATAGCGATCAGAATGAAGTGTGTTTGGGTCATTGAAAAAAGTTCAAAACGAAGAAGAGCTCAGGAAGTTTTAGAGCTCTAGTTATCAACAAGTGTGAAGCTTTGGTCTACGCAATGATGATATTACAAATAAGTGGAAACCACCTTGGTTTTGCAAACCTAGACCATTTCAATTAAATGACTTCTCCATTTCCCTGTGTTCTACTATTGTAAGTTGCTACGTGGTAAATTTAGTTTTGGTGTGAGTAGTAGTGTTGCAAATAATTGAGGATTGCAAGCGTTCTAAGAAGTTGCCATTTTTAATTGTCTCTTCAAACAAAGCGGTGCCTCCGAAAAAGTGAGAATGGCTTTGTTTGGGTCATTCACAGAATCCCATGTCTTATCGCAAACCAGGTGGGAAAAATGGTGACGGTTCGCATTCTCATTGGCAGCCTTTCCCCTCGGGCATTAAAATCTTTCAAACTATTCAACGAATGAAAACGTTTTGAATATTGCAGTTTTGCGAGCAAACGTTGTTGCCAGATATTGATAAGATCATCGTCTCAATCGGATTTATGTGCAATCTTATGAACAACCTTATCAAGGATTAAACGTTTTAGATAATTCTTTGATTATTTGTGTTTTGCCAGAAGAAAAGGGAAAACTTCACAAGTTAGCCTTAAGGGCCAAAGGTCGAAGAATTTCCTTGAAAAATATTTTTCCCACTTTGGGAATCGTCTTCTAAAGCCACTCATCAACACCTTCAATGGTTACAATCTTAGTGTCAGTTTCGCTGTAACACATAGGTAACTCTTCTTCAAATTGAGAATATAAAGGTAGATTTGAATTTTGCCAAAATAGGGGTGATATTTTTTTCAACGAATCTTTCTGTAAATAATCCACTATATTCGGATCTTTTTCCAATGAGAGTGCGAACCGTCACCATTTTTCCCACCTGGGTTGCGATAAGACATGGGATTCTGTGAATTGGATCGTTAAATAAGCCGCTAATCCAAGGTGGATTACACTTTAGAATCTTACACTTTCTTCAGACCCATACTCGTCTTCTTCATTTCGGAGACACGTTAAAACTTGGAGCAACATCGACTCGTCTAACCCGGCTTGACGCATGTTCGCAACCATGGTGGCTATTTCCTCCTCGGTTGGTCCCCTGTGCGACCGTTTCACCATTGGCTTTGGATTCCCAATCATCGAATCAATCGTTTCCCCTTTTGGGTAAAGCGATCGGCCTTTATCGGAGGGCTTATGCCACGCACATGCTCGATCAGTTTGCGTTTCATCTCGCTCTGAGTAAGCATAGAGGGCCACGGCTCCGGTCTGTTTGCACTGTCCCGTTAAGCCTGATCTGCAATTGCAAGGGAGTCTATCACATTTCTCAGCTCATCCAGGGTCAGCTCAACGAGGTTAGAGACACGCTCATCTTGTGCAGAATGCAGTATCCGGCGATCACGGTGGGTTTGCCTTCTTCTCGTCTCTCCGTCACACTTTGGACGTGTTAAGCCTACAAAAGTCGCCACGCTTTGACCTCTAGATCAGGGGTCGGCAACCACTTTTGGGTCAAGGCCCAATTGCTTAAAAGTTGTCAGGGGCCCACCAAACAGACATTGGTAGGTTCAGGGGCCCACAAATTAACGAACAAAGAGCTTTGGACCCAAGAGCACAGTACTATGAACGTATGTACTATGGACGTATCGCAGGCCCACAATTTTGGTCTTGCCCCATAGCTCCTGGGCCCACGCAAGACCATCCTTGGGCCCACATGTGGGCCGAAGCCCACCGGTTGCCGACCCCTGCTCTAGATAGGCTTTAACGAGCTAGTACTTTACCGCTGGAAATCCGCCCTTCAGGCTGAGAAAAGCCATGATCAAATCACGGTTCGGACGTCGAACTTGCTCTCTTTCTACTCCCCCAAAATCTATGAACGTTACATAGCTTGAAAATCCACGTACATAGGAGCCGACGTACATAAACTAACCCAAGTCGCCGGCAAAGTCAATCAGGGTTGCAAAAATATGCTACACTTATGGCAGGTCTACTTTAGAAAACCACCCCGCAATGCTAAGTGCAACCTCACGTGAGCGAGGTTGCGTGGTAAAAACAAATGTAACGAATGTTTTGTGTTATCAAGAAGTAAAGAAGTAGCAAACACATGCTTATATTGCAGAGAGTGCTCAAAACGGGAATCACCAGACTCCAGGCAGTGTCAAGGACGGGCCGGTACGCTCTTGGACCTAGAAGTACTAAAAAAGAAGTAGAAGTAAGTAGAAATCC
Source organism: Tigriopus japonicus (assembly GCA_010645155.1). NCBI lineage: Eukaryota > Metazoa > Arthropoda > Copepoda > Harpacticoida > Harpacticidae > Tigriopus > Tigriopus japonicus. Next base: position 2,280,784 of record CM021314.1, read on the forward strand.
CAATCTTTCAATCCGTTCAGTCTTTCAATCTAGCCTTGAACCAATCCAGATGCCCCCAATCTCAGTCCAAAAATCAATCTCGTCAATCTGGTGAAACTTTCCTGGATGCATAACTGGTTTCAAAAGTAGCATGATTCTAAATATTCAACCATTAGTTGTGAACCTCATTTTAAGCGCTGGTGAAGATATTTTAGCCACTCTTCATCATTTGAAATGTAAAGAAAGAGTTTTAAATCAAATATAGATGGATTGCAAGTTTAAATTATATGTATTTTGGTTCGTGAAGCATGTCTACGTTTGAGCGCAACTTTAACTGACAATAACTCCGAAATATGCAGGGTTTCCAAAATTGCTTGCATTAGGGCAAAGAGTGAAAAGAAAATGGATGAAATTGCCTGAGTATGCATTTGGAATGACTAAGGGGATACTATGTATGTGAAAATGAAGTTCCTACTACATGAGAACTCGTTATTTACCTTAGGACCCAACTAAGTAGTTAAATTATGGTTCATAAAGCTAGACACCTTGAGCAGTTTTACCATTGCAAATTGAAGGGTGTAAAGCAAGTTATGTGCATACAACAATATCATTAATTGTGTGTACTTCTCAAACTAACAAATTGGAGGTTTCCATGGAACACAATCTCATAATGATGAAGGATCCACTTTTGCCCATCCTTTGTGTATCTGATCTGACTGATGCTCTCGCTCACCAAGGCCCTACCATCAATGACAAAGGAATTCAATATCTGCAATGTGTAGACGACCTGGTTCTTTTCATCAATTTCAGTGGGGAACTACAGAATGTCATCAACATCCTCCACAGGGATTGTTATTAAAACAACCTTCAAGTCAACACCCTCAAGATGAAGCCCATGGTTTGCATAAAAGTCGCAAATTGCATTTGTACAGTCTGTTCATCCCCTCTTCATTTCTTTCAGATGCACTAAAACAATATGAGCCAACACATCTGTGATATCACAATTTTACTCGTCTATTTATGCCCTTTTACTATTTGACTGGTCAGTGTAAAACTCATTTTATGACCATGACATGACCAAGAATTGCAACAAAAATGAAACAATGAATGTTGATTACATTGTTGACCCTATCCATTGTTTGAAAAAATGTCCAAATGAACCCCATTGTGTGAATAAATGTTTGGTAGAGCAAGTGCAAATATCTTAACCCATGATGTTTCTTGTTTTCACCACCCTTTACATTGGGGTCTCATTGACATTGCTGTTAAAATGGGAATGTCATTTTCATATGCATTTGCTCAGAGTTTCAATGTTGCGAGTTATTTGGATAGGTGCGCATTCTTGGTCTGAAGATCTAAAGATGTCTCAATGAAAGGTCCATACCTCCTGGTAAAGTAGTTGGATGATTTTTTTTACTTAAAAATATTAATTACATGACTGGTAAGAATGTGTTGTGAGTATGTGAGTACTAAAAGATCGCATTTTCTCCCAGAGATCTTATATGCCATTCTTCATTTTTGGGTTATTAGTTTGGTACCTAGATATGGCTTTACAAATGTGGAGATTTGAAACTGAGATAATGACAATCATTTAAAGAAAATAGTTGAACATAAGTAAAAATGAGAATAATTGGCAAATTTGGGTCTAAAATATTAATTATAGTATGTCCACTAAAAGCACCTTGTGGTCTATAGAGAGTGTGGGAAGGAGAAATAGGTTAAATGCGGTTAAATTAGACCAAGAAGCACTGGAATCATGGAGTGGGAGGCTAGCAATGAGAATAATGATTTCAAGTAAAAACAATTCAATTACGTTCTTCTGCAAATGAGACCTTGCATATGTTGACAAGAACACGCATTTCAATTTTCAGCTCAATCGAACGTCGGAGACAGAAGTTATACTCACTCAAAGTTCAGGCAAATCCTACCAAGAACGAATGAACTAGCCCTTTTGTGATAATCGTTTTACCACAAAAGGGTGAGTTCATTCATTCTATGCTCTCTTCAGTACATAGGTTTGAGAAGGCATAACTTTTCACTCCGGTATTTGATTGAGCTGAAATTTGAAATACGTGTTCTTCTCAATGCAAGCCAGGTCTCGTTTGCAGAAGAACGCAAATGGTTCGTTTCTGCTGGAAATCATAATTCTCATTGCTAGCCTCCCACTCCATGATTTCCGTGCTTCTTGATTAGACAGATAATACATATCGGCAAACAGACAAACAAAGAGCTTTTTCCCCATACAAATAAGTATGAAATTCTCTAACAAAGTGATAGAAATGAATAGGAAAGAAGTAGGGCAAATAGTCCGTCTTATGACAAGTCATGCGTTTGTACGATATTGCCAATTCCTTATGGGTCAGGATCAGGTCAGGTCAACTCTTGGGTCAGGATCAACTTATGTAGAAAATGTGGTCTCGTGACAGAGATAACTTTTCACCTTATTTGCAGATGCCCGTCTCACAAGCAAACCGGAAATCAATACCTCGAAAGATATGAGATCAAAGTGGGGACATACCTCACTGAGAACATGAACCCAAAGAAAATTGTCCAATTTGCAAGATGAGGAAATGTGTAAATGGATGGGGTGAATGAGGAGCAAAGAGACAGCAAAACCAGGAAAACTCAAAATAAGTCACAAAAATTAAAGAGAAGAAACAAAAAAACAGGGATCACTATTTCAACAATATAAACCGAATCCTTGTATATGTAGAATTGTCTGAACAGGAGGGCAGAATATTGGAGGCTAGCAATACTGCCCAAGGATGAAAATCCAAACCCTGTGTTAATAAAAATTCAGCGGTCATATTGCAAAAAAAAAATACCTTTCATTTGATCCTCTTGAAATGGAATTAATTAAATTAACTTATTTTTGAATATTTTCTTCAGGAAAACTACTTTCAGGAATGTAACACGATTTTCATGTTGTAGTCTCCTAACTTCTCAAAGGTATGAATTTCAAGGGCTTAAAAATTGAAGGAAGGTATGTATTTCAAAAAATCAATTCAACAATTATTATTGGTAGAAAACATTTGAGAAAGTGGAAAAAATTTAACAACTTAGATTTGCGTGAAGGCAAATCAATCCCCTTGCACAATCATCACCAATTCGATTACGCTCCTTCGAAATTATTTGACCAGTAGACGAAAACACTCTCTCAGATGGAACAGATGTAGCTGGAATGGACAAATATTTCTGAGCCATCATGAATAAATGAGGAAACTTGTCCTTTCCGACCTGATTCCACCAATCTAGAGGGTTTGTGTGTCTAGGTTGGCATGGCATAAGAAGATAGGTGTGAATATCAAAACGAGCAATTTCAGAATAATTTTTACCATCAGTGGCTTCATGCTGCTCAATCTCGGTGTCGAATGGCGCCCAAAGGGAAGAAAAACGTCGCTTGGATGGAGTTGGTTCTATATCTTGGGGAGGAGGTTTATCGCGTGGGGATTGAAGGTCAATCAATTTGGAGGTTAGTTTCTGGATAGCATTGTTCTTAATTTCAATATCTCGGAATCCGTTCATCTTAAATCGTGGGTCTAATAAAGTGGCGAGAGATAGCTCTTCCACCATTTCCAAGTGGCCAAATATGTGATTGAGATTTTCAAAAATAGTCCGGGCAAGATCGTGTTTCAGCGTTCCTGGAAGCGACTCTCTGGTGAACTTTATGTACTGTATCTTGACACATACATCTTGGTGAGTGGAATGACTTTTGATCCAGTAGTATTCTTTTCACCACATAGCTTCAGAGTTGCTTCATATAGTGGCTGTAGGACCTCCACAGCTTCATGAAGGGCTTGCCAAGTAGTGGAATCAACCACGCCAACCTTGGAGCTTATACAAGATTCTGTCAACAGTTCTGAGACAGGTCCTTTTAGTTCTAAAAAACGACGAAACATCTCAAAAGTTGAGTTCCACCGTGTTGACAAATCTTGGATTAATCTTTTTGACATTAGCAAGTCCTTGTTTTTTTTTGGATTTGCTCCAATTTTTCCAAAACTGGTGTGCTTCTTTTCGGCAATTCAACCATTTTAGAAACAGTTTCTTTGGCATTCACCAACATTGGATTGTCTTTTAAGGACGAATTGGCAACCAGATTTAACGTATGGGCATAGCAGGTAACTTGTTTGATGTTGATTTCTTGGAGGGCCTTGACTATATTTGCTCCATTATCAGTAACACCCACTACAATTTTAGAGAGGATGTTATATCGGATCAGCATCTCTCTGATCTCATCACCCAAATGTTCAGCTGTATGACGACCCCAAATGCGCAAACAATCCAAAACGAAGCACTGTAGGAATGATGAGTCATTATCCCAAAAATGTACGGTGATTGCCAAGAAGCTCGTCCCATTCACAGAAGTCCAAAAATCTGTAGTAAAGGACACCCATGGGGCCATTTTCAGCATTCGTGCTAGTTTTCCTTGAACTTCATCGAACAAGGTTGGAATCAATGTCTTTGAAATGACTCCTCTTGAGGGCAACACATACTTTGGGTTCATGGCATGGCAGAATTTTGTGAACCCCTGATCCTCCACAATTGATATTGGCTGCATATCTTTGGCAATCATTTTGACCACGGCCTGGTCCAACTCCACCTTCTTTGGGGATGTTGCGGAATAACTATCAATCCAAGTTGTTGAAATGTTCGATGACATATTTAGTTCATCTAAAAGAAAGAGTGTTGCGATGTGTGAAACATTCTCAGAGATCTTCATTTTAAAATTTACCTTCAAGGTTCTTCAAATCAACTGGATGGAACTTTCTTAGATGGCGCCATAGCGACGTGGTGCCTTAATTTGCTGTTTTATATTGGACAAGGCAGATTTGACAACGTGCCACATTTTTTCCCACTTTCTCAAACACTTTCTACAACAGATCTGATTGGCGAAATGTGCCCATTTTGACATCACCTTCAACGCTAGACTGAGGTGAGGGTTCTTTGGAGCTTTTTGGTTTTGATGCCTTTGGCTCCGAGTTCTTGAGGTCTTGGGTGCTTACTTCGTCCTCTTGCTCCTCTGCTTCTGAATTGCCCAACAACTCGTTGACAGGACATTGCAGCGGATGATAAGCCTTCTCAGATGGTAGACTTGATTGAGACTTAAAATGGCGTTCAGAATCGCAGGTATCAATGGTACCTCTAAAAGAATCACAATCCTCATGCAGGGGTTGGGCCAGCATTAATGGACTACTCTCTGGAACTGTCAAGTTTGTAATATGGTTTTCTTCCAACACAATGGTTATTGTCATTGGGGCTTGCTCGACACGGCAATTTTCTGAAGTAATGGGTATCCAAGTATCGGATGGGCCTTGTTCCTCTCCACGCAAGAGTTTCCAAAAGATGGGTGATGAAGAATGGTTGGCCATATTACTCAATGCCACGGGAATGGAAAGAGAGAGCTAATTCAACTAGATGTCAAAGGCAAATAAGAGATATAAGAGATGGACAGGAGGCAAATCCAGATTGTGTGCGATACGAAAGTGTGGCCAATTTAGTTTTTGAGTATGTCGAAGTTGCTCAAATTCAATAAGTCTAGAATGATGGAACTGATTCTTTCAATAGTTTTGAAAATCAAAATCTGTTGTTAGTTTTTCTTTCATGCATGGTTGGTTCCATTTTAAGAAAAAGGAGCCCTTAATTTGAAAAAATAAGTCAAGTAAAGAATTTATGTGGCCACCTCAGAATGGCAAGAAGTTCAGTTCAGTTATGCCTGAAAACTGGCTGCAATTAAATTCAAATTCAAATTTGGTAATTAAAAAATGAAAGCTGATGACAGGGATTTGTTTTCCAGACAACATGCAATCATACTGTTATTAAATACATTTTTTAGTGTTTACACTTTCACACAGGCCATTTTTTTAGCTTCTCTGAGAAAATTAGGATAGGAAATAAATCAATGTAATGGTAAGAAAGTGCATGGCATAAATATATCATTTCATTAGGCTTGAGGGTTTAACTAAATGTAATAACCCATGTACGTTTATAGACACTTCAAAATCTTGCAGAAAAAGGGCCTGCATGACATCAAATCAGGGATGACATGCCTTTTTCATTTTGTCTTTTAAAACCTTGACCAGAGATATTACTTTTATTTCAATGAATTTCAAAATAGATTGAAATGAGTGTCTTAGATTATGACAATGATTTTCAAATTTAGAATCAAGATTCAAAATATGATAACTCAGAAATTCTGGCTCAGAAAGTCCTGGCTATTTTGAAGCAATGAAATTGTTTTTAAAGTTTATCTAACTTTCATAAATATAGATCTACTCAAATTAGTCATTATTTTAACCTCTTTGCTGTCATTCTTGAAAGATTAACAAGAGACTAAAGGACGTTAAATAGTTGTTTTACTTATCTATTTTGGAGTGACAGTCAATCTCTCGCAGTGGAACTAAACCTGCTCCCAAAACTTGCACATCAGGAGTGTCTATGAGAGAGAAAAAATCCAAAAAATGGCAAATATTGATTATTTTCACCATATATGATACATTTCTTTAATGTAAATTGATTTAAAAACTTGGTTCCTTTATACCCAATTTAGCATCGCTAATTTTGAAAGGAACAACATGGTGGTAAGGCTAACCAAAAATAACGTTCACAAACCAAGTGAAAAAGCCAAAAGTGAAAATCCGCAAATGTCTCTTCAATTACTAAGTATTTCTAATTTTTTCAGCAAAGGACCGATATGGTTGACATCGAAGGACAATTAGAAAGATTTTCGCCTTAAAATCTGGCTTGTTTTTACCAAGAAAAAAAATTGTATCCGTTTTGGCAAAGCTATATTTTCAAGAATCAGTTGAAAACTTCCAATCCAATCTCAACCTCTCAAATCAGCCTCAAAATTGGTTCAATCGCAATCTTTTCCAATCCAATCAGGGACTGGCTCCATCAGCACATTATTTTTTATAATTGTCGATAAATATTTTTCAAACTTTAAGTAATCTTTAAAATAGCTCTTGTTGAGTGGCATTTTGCACAAGTTTTAGTGATTCTAGGGTTCAAAATGTAACTTTTCATTCGTCTGACTCAAACGTGAAAAATGCAAGGTGCAAGAGCCCCAAAAAGTGCGCAAACGAGACCCAAAAAGTGCAAGATTTGCGCAAAAGTACAAGATATGGAAGCGCTGCATCGATCTTTTTAGAAATGCTGCGGGATTTTTGGTTTTCGTTGTACTGTGACCAATTTAAGGAAGAGAAGTTGGCCAAAAACTTTACGAATGTTTCTTATATCGAGATTGAGGAAAAATGTTGAATTTCTTTTTCGAGATTGAGGAAAACTGTTAAATTTCTTTTATCGAGAATTCTTATGTAGGAGTGTGTATGAGTGTCTTATGTAGGATATAGGAGTTTTTGAGTATTTCACATAAATTTTTGTCATATTATCAATTGAAGTTCTCATCTCATCCTGAATTATTATCACTATATGGCACATGAAAAGAATGATAGATTTTAAACCAGATTTTAAACCTTATGTAAAGACGTGTTTTCAAATACAATGTGTATTTCTAGTTATTTTAGCATCAGCAATGATGTTTACATTTAATTTTGAGTTAGCAGTTGTTGCTCTCAAGTATTTGTGTAAATTTGAATCATAGTTGACTCTTTTAATCTTATTGTACAAAAGCAGATTTGTAGTTGAACATCAGTCTATGCGTCTTGGCCTTTTTCTATCTAACACTTTATTTAGGGGTTGCGTGACAAAAAATCATTGATGTTCCGTCCGTCTAAAAAGTCCTGTTAAATCACACTATTTTTAGTTAGTGCAAAAATTAATCAGTCATTTCTAATCTTTTGGAAGTAGTAAGTAGAAGAGAAAGATTTGGTACTTGTTTTTGTGGAAACTTCTCATATAGGCAATGGCTGAAAGGTCAATTGTCATCGTGTACCACTTCCCATTGAGGAAAATGGGAAACAGTTCTTTCTAATGTTGTTAATATGAAATGTAAGGTTTATCACTGTGTAATTTCAACTTTCACCATCATGACTTCCTGCAAACACTTATTTGAACCCTCTTGGCTTCATGATTTTTTTTTTTTTTTGGGGGGGGGGCATTTTTTTATTACTGCTACAAAGAATAGGATTTTCTCTAAAGAGAGTTAATGATTAATATATTTTATATAATTGACATTTATACAAATTTTCATATTTTCATTTACCAATGAGTTATTGTTGGCAGATCTGTACAACCCTTGAATAGTGGGTGGTCATGAAAAGTTTTTAAAAATTTGTCCAATCCTGCCTGAAATGAAGAAATGAGAGAATTTTAAAAAGATGTAAACAGACCAAATATACCAAATCACACCAACATCACATAGAAAAGCTCCATATGACTTGAGGAGCCTTCATTATTATCTCACTTGCAATTTCTGGAGTTTGCTTGAATGATTCTTTGGAAAGTAAATTGACTGGTACTTAAAAAAAGTTTAAATTCTTAAGGTTCAGAGAGGGATAGATTGAGTTAGCTTCTTTCATGTTATGTTAGTTAAGTGCAGACCAAATAAGCTCTTCTAATGTATAACCAAGCAACCTTAGAAATTTTTTTTATTGTGAAATGATATTAAAGACTTGGGAAGCATTCATTGCAACTACCCAGGCCAAGAAGACCAGCACCAGTGTGAACCATTGGCTCTGTGTCATTGCAGTTGCCCAAAGTGGATGACATTGAGAATTCTTGGAAGTTGTTTGAGGCATACAAATTCATAAACATCCAAATAGATTATGATTTTTCTGATTGTTTTAAGGTCTGGATTCTACTCAAGAAGTTTTGAGCCAAGACAACAGAGTAAACTGATGATCAATGAGTAGAAAGTTAATTTGAGGGTAGTGTGTACAACCCCATTGACTTGAACCATGCTCTTCTAGCACTTCAGAACCCAAACACTTCAAAAAACAAAACAAAACAAGAAGCAAAAGGGGTGCTGATCAGGTCTTGAGGGAGGTCATGGTGGTGAGTGACAGTTACAATAATACTGAGTATTCTCCCATTTTATTTTCACACCATAGAAAGAAATATCTTCCATTTTCCTAAATCAGTGGAAGGCCACATCCAGACAAGATATTCTAGATGTTCATAGTTAGTGGAATTAGCTCTCAGGGACCAAAGAATCTTTAAATTACTCCCAAGATGAGAGAGAAAACATAATTTTTAAACAAAAACACAAAATTTATCTTTCTTTTTTACTTACTACTCAAAAAAGTCAGTATTGGCTAAAATATTTTTATACCAACTAAAATGTCAAACAATTCAGATGAATTTTTCAGACGCACGGAACTTCAACTCTTTTTCTCACGCAACCCCTAAATAAAGTGTAGGTAGAAAAAAGCCAAGAGTCTATGGGTACTTTTGTCTATTAGCGGCCATTTTCTACCATCTTCTGCCATTTTCTGCTACTTTCTGCCATTTTTTGCCATTTTCTGCCACCAAGTGGCAGAAAATGGCAGAAATTCAGTAAAAGTCAAAATTTGCCATCACTGATTGGTGGACTCAAGATTGGCCCTAGATGGATTATAACAAACAAGCGGGAGGAATGAACCGAGCGTCTCAAGTGGATTGGGGCAATTTTTGCCGGGATATTTGCCTGCCAAATGGCTATTAAGAAACCCCCGGGAAATTGGAGGAATGATAGATGGATAGGATGGAGAGCTGAGGCTAGTTTTTTAAACGTAAAGATCGATCTCAAGATCGGACTTATAGTACTTAAGTACGGTCTTGAAATCGATCTTTTGCGTCTAAAAAACTAGCCTCTGAACCCTGCCGTGGTGGAAATCGATGAATCATTTGTTTTTCACCGGAAGTACCATCGAGGCCGATTCACTGCCGAGGCCGAGACAATGGAGAGACATTCTTGTTGCAAGTTCCCAATCGGAGGTGTGTCACCTTGGAGGCGTTGATTCTTCGATACATACGCCCTGGAACCCAAATCATTTCAGCTGGCTGGTCGGCGTTTAACAGAATTTCTCAAATCCAGGGTGGGATCTATACCCATAACGTAATCATTCACGATGACAACTTTGTTGACCCAGAAGACAATGAAATCCACACTCAAAATGTAGAAAACATCTAGATGCGCATGAAACGAAAGCTAAAACGCCAATTCGGGACTTCGCTACAATTATTTTCCAGCTACCTTGTCGAGTTTCAATGGCGGTGTGCCCATAGAGGTTCGCCCACAATTTCAGCTTTTGGTTCATGCATATCTGATAAATATCCCTTTTGATGCATATAAATAAAAACTATTTATCCTAACAGCAGTCTGTATGATTTAATTTCTATTGAAAAATCCAACTTTGACGAAACTTTGAAGCTTTCAAAAGATTTGGTTTCTTGTCTAGCGATCACGAGTTTTGCCAAAGAGAGTCAATTGACTAAGACACGCAACATCTTCTTTTAGCAAATTTAAAAAATCGATAAAAGGCGTTCATTTACAAATTTACTAAGCAGTAATTTCGTCGCCATAACTCAATCTCGGTTAAAGCAGTCTAAAATTTTGTCCGCTTCTTCCTTGCTTCCTTGATCATTACGAGTAGGGGTGCAGATTTCTGGCAACTAAAAGCGTCCAAAATGGCAAATGAACAAAGAAATGGCTAATATGATGGCAAATAAACACGAAAGTTACCAAAATATAGCAAAACTTGCCGATAAATTCGGAAAATGAGCATTATGTTTCACAAACTTAAAATGGAGTGCAAGTATTTGAAGCCTCTCAATCTATCGTTGGGCGCTCAACCCGAGGAGCCAAAGATTTTTGATCAGGGGTGGCCTCTTGGCTCTGCCATACTACAGATTGGCCTCTCAATTCATGCTGCATCGACCAATGGTGCCAGGTGGATTTCTAAATCTTTGGCCCGGAAATGGTTTTGGCGCAATCAACAGACCTGATGAGCCCGTACCCCAACCCATTCCTCAAGTTCATGGACCCGTTGCAGTGAATCCCCCCGAGTCCCAAAAACTGCTTTCCGCTTGACAACTAAATGGTCCAAAGGAGGAGCCCAGATAGCTTTATCCTCTTCATTGTGAATAGTAAGTCGTTAATGCATGGAATTCTGGTATTCTGGAAGTAGATACGGCGGAATCGAGAGACAAATTGACCCTGCAATCGTCCGTCCTTTTTGCATCAAGGTCTTCCGAAATCCTTGGTCTAGCTTATCCTTCCTGTAAAAAAGAACCAATCTATGTATAGATTCGAGGGGAAGGATTGTCACTTGCTTCCAACATCAGGGTTAATTTTCAGCTGATTTCTCGGATGTTGATAATGTTTGTTTGCATGTACCTTTCACACTTGGTGCATTTGATCTTGGATTATCTTCGTAATGAAATTGGAATTGAATCGCTCTTGTTTTGTCAAATGACCCGTACTGGAAATTCCATCAGGTCCTCTTGTTGAGATTTGAAAGTAACGCGAGGAAGTGACCACAAGTAAATCCTCAAAGTACCTTTGATGATCGTGGATTTGGAACAAAAAGTGGTCCAAAATTTAGCCAGTACAAGCTACAGAGGGGTCAATTCATTCTCTTTAATGTGTTTAGTATTCTTGAAAGTATGTTGCTCAGCTGCTGAGTTATTTGAATTTAACCGGTTCATTTTTGGCCCAAAAAAGCGAAAAAACGAGAGAGAAGGTCGAAAACCAATGTTTGTTTGTTTGTTTGTTTGTTTGTTGAGGAGTCAGAACGCAGCTTCGCAGCTTCGATCTGATAGAGGCTGTCCGCCATACGGAGTCGAGGTAATCCTGACATCTTTGGATATGAGTCTGTACTAAACCTATTAGTTTCCGTTTCCGTGGAGTGTTTCTACGAACTGATCAAAATTCGAAGTATTTGCCTCCTTTGGGCTTGTGCTTGTCCATCAATAAACTAGTTTCTGCGTTAACCAAACTCGCGCTTTGGAGCAGCTCGTGGAAGCACTGTTTTGGGGGGGGTTGAGCGAAATTGTTCTTCCACCCCCCAAAAGTCTTTCTAGCAGTCTTGTTCTACAAAAGAGCTCGGGCAACTCACAAAACCCGTTTGTAGGCATTGAGGAGAGCGATGTTTCTTGTTTGACAGTGCCATTTTTACAATTGATGAGAGAAAAATGGAAGCACTGATTATGTTTCAAACTGCACCCAAAGATGTCAGTCACACCTCGCCTGTGTATATGGGGATATTGCCGCTCCACTTGGACAAGCTAACAAGCAAGCATCAATTTTTACCTCACCCTCGGGAATGACCCCAGGTTCGCCCATTTAAGCCGTCAAGGGCCGTGACTTCTGCATGTAACTTAATACCACAGGTCACTAGGACTCGGCAAGCCCGGGATCGAACCAGGGCTTGCCTAGTATTTGGCATTGAAAGACAGTTCAATGCTAAATTTTGACTCCGAAGAGTTGAGTTTGGAATGTTGTGTGTTGCATTTGAAAGACGGTTCAAATGCTAATTTTGACTCCGAAGAGTTGAGTTTTGAGGGTGGCAGTCAGCCGGGATCGAACCCCAGCCATCTGCACGACAAACCGACGCAGTACGCACTACGCCATGCCTCACCCCTCGAAAACCAATGAGATGGACATGTAAAATACTGCGAAAAACTGTTAATAGATGTCGAAAAAGATAACAAATAAACCGATGGAAATAATTTGCTGCTTGGTGAATATTTCATTTTCTCATAAACACTTTCATGATCGATTGTCAAAATGCCCTATGATACACTTCAAAGATTTTATCCAAAACCCAATTTTCATTACATGGTACAATCGATGGTAATCCAACTTTGGAATCCAGAAAACGGGAGCTTTACCCTCTTAGACTCGATGTAACACGTGTACTTGTAGGGGATAAAAATGACCAACAATATTGGTTTTTTTTCAATTTTTCTAACGGACCATTTTACATCGAAATGACCCAAACAAAGCCATTCTCACTTTTTCGGAGGCACCGCTTTGCTTGAAGAGACAATTAAACATGGCAACTTTTTAGAACGTTTGCAATCCTCAATTATTTGCAACACTACTACTCACAACATAACTAAATTTACCACGTAGCAACTTACAATAGTAGAACACAAGGAAATGGAGAAGTCATTTCATTGAAATGGTCTAGGTTTGCAAAACCAAGGTGGATTCCACTTATTTGTAAAATCATCATTGCGTAGGCCAAAGCTTCACACGTGTTTATAACTAGAGCTCTAAAACTTCCTGAGCTCTTCTTCGTTTTGAACTTTTTTCAATGACCCAAACACACTTCATTCCGATCGCTATTTGAGGAAAACAAATGAAACAGTTTGGCGAGGTAAGCATTCCCGTATTTGTGGGCATTGTGGGTAATTTGTGGGTAACTAGTGAGCATGATGTACTGTACTGGATTGGCAAAGTTTCTCTTTGCCAATTTGGATCATTTGTCTTGCTTGTCCGAGGGAAAACCAATTGGCTAATGTTTCTACAGGAATATGACCTGGAATTGTAATCAATCTTTGATTGGGATTGTTTTTCTTGATCTTTACTTGAATGCTAGAGCGGGAGAATTCATCTGTTGGTGTGAATTAGCCTTGATTTGGAGAGCTCAATTCATCATCCACCCGAAATGAGGCAGATATGTGTGCAAATTCTGTCATCAATTTTGAAGTAATGCTATTGTCTCTGTCATGTTCCACAACTGTCTAATGCCCCCTTCAATGTAGTTGGTTATTTATCCCTATTTATTCATTTGAATTTATATGAATGCAAGGTGGCAATCTAGTCGAGAGTTTGCTTTTTATCTGTTTGTCCAAGGATAACCTACAGTATGTCCCATATGTCCGGTTACATAAGTGAAAAGTGAATTCATGTTTAAATTTCCAGCTTTAAAGTGCTGTTGATAAAAAAGAAGTCTTCCTTATTATGTCAGCCGTCGTTTGCGACATTTAAGGGGTCCGAACTTAAAATCGTTATCGAGATACGACGATATGGAGAAACTCCGGAAAAAAATCGCCGCGCGCATCGAGGCTGGAGAGAAGGTCAAAGAAATCGCGGAGAGGTTCCATGCGACCAGGAAGGTGAAATAAAAAGTAAAAACAGTCTACATAAAGTCTGGCGACTTCTCTGATCGTAAAAAGCCCGGAAAGCCCCGCTCTACCCAAACAATGGCAAATATCGAGGCCATTAAAGCCAAGGTCGACGAGAACCCGCGCAGCAACATCCGCCAGATCGCCAGGGAGCTCAACGTGCCCAAAAGCTCGGTCTCGACTATAGTTCGAAAGGATCTTGGCCTCCATAGCAGAGCCTGCACGAAAGTTCAAGGGTTAACTATGAAGCAGCGAGAAAAACGGCTTGGACGATGCAAGAAATACCTCAACAGGATGAAGAAGAAGAGCGACAAAGTGCTAGTATAAATCGCCTAACATGAATACGCGTCCACGCATCGTGGTCCGAATACGGAAATAAATCAGACTCAGTGATGGTGAAAACGGTTTCCTATTAGATAAAATATAAACGAAATAATAGAGAAAAATACGGTTATAAAAGGATTCAAACTTACAAACGTTAAGGTGACATAGTTCAAGGGGCGATTAGGCTGTGTAATGAAACGGAGAAAAAATGGTCGATTGATCTTGGTAACGCAGAATAAAATGAAAAATGAAGTGCTAATTGACTGAAATGTGGAAGAAGAGGTGACGAAGAAATGGCCAACAAAACCAGAAAAATCAAAAGGTGGTTGAACGACTTCCACAGCTAGTGTTCTCCAATGAAAAAATACTTATGGTCGACGCAGTCTCGAACAGCAGGACCACAGGATACATCGTCATTCCAACATATTTGACTGATGGGGTGGCATCCTCTGGGCTCTTGGCGAAGCATCCTGCCTCTGCAATGTTGTGTGGCGTGGTTGGGTCAGACGGTAAAGCCTTTCCCCCGTACTGGGCAAAAGGAACTGTTGATGCTAAGCAGTATTAAAACTTGCTGTACCGAAAAGTTTTTCCAGCACTCAACAGCACCTACGGCGTGGGAAAATGAATTTGAACTCAAGACGGAGCTCCAGACTATACCGTACGTCCAACACCATAATCCTACATATGTAAAAAGTTAGGATCGGAGGGATTTTGGTCAAATGTTCTGTGACCCCAAAACTCCCCCGATTTAAATACTCTTGATTATTTTATGTGGAGCGTTGTGGAAAGCAAGGCCTGCCGAACCTATCACCCCAACGTGGACGCTCTCAAGGCATCAGTGGAGAAGGTATGGAAGTCCTGTGCATGTTTCAGCACGTACTGCAAATTCCATCAGGTCCTCTTGTTGAGATTTGAAAGTAACGCGAGGAAGTGACAACAAGTAAATCCTCAAAGTACCTTTGATGATCGTGGATTTGGAACAAAAAGTGGTCCAAAATTTAGCCAGTACCAGCTACAGAGGGGTCAATTCATTCTCTTTAATGTGTTTAGTATTCTTGAAAGTATGTTGTTCAGCTGCTGAGTTATTTGAATTTAACCGGTTCATTTTTGGCCCAAAAAAGCGAAAAAACGTTTCGGGTATATGAAAACTCAAATTCCCAAACGAGTGATAAAGATTTTTGATGTTGCAAAATAAAATATCTTCATTCATCTGTGTTTTATTGTAACATTTTAAAATAACATATATTATATTAATAAATTAAAGGAACCCTTTTAGGGGTTCCTGGTTTGTCACATGGTAGGAAAACAAATTAATACGCCAAATTCAAATGAAATTTAAGATATTGATGAAAACATCAAATGGCCCATTGGGTTTTCAAAGCGAATCGGACAGATCAGTCTTTTGTTGGGTTCGTGAGTGGTATTAGAATGACCCACTTTTGGACGGAATATTTAAACGCCGTTGATTGTATCTGTTTCTATCAGGACCCCAACGTTTTTAAATTTAGAATAATTGAGACGGATCATCAACGACAAACGTTTACGAATTTTATTCTGGTTTCATATCCTGGCCCATTGAATTGTTAAGAGGACGCAGACTTAATCTTCCTGCAGAGTTCAACTTCCCTCAGTCAATCAATCACTTAGCGTGTCTTTGGCGAGAGCTTATCGATTGCTCGAGGGAATTGATTCAAAATCTGAGCGACATTTTTTCCGTTTTCTGTCGATAATCTCTAGTCGAACTGAACTTTTGCCGAAAGTTGGAGGTGTGAAATTATATTTAGTAGATGAAGATAAAGTTTGCTTTTCAGAGTAATCGAAACTGGGACGCTTGTGAAGGGCATTGATTACACAATATGTTCGAAGCAAATAAAAAGAAGGTAGACCTTTTACCCTCCCCGAATAGAACCCGAATGCAACAAAAAAAATAGGTGAACAATTATGAAACATTCGCTAAACTTAGTTATTTACCGAAACTGAGTAAGGAAAGACAATCGATCTACTGTGGAAAAGTAGGCGGGACGATAAGAAGTTGGCCAGGATTACAAAACTTCCATAGTCGAGGGTTGATCAACCATCTTGCGTGTGAAACAAATGCTCAAAGATTTTTTTGACGTCATAGTTGATTCGATATAGTCAATGAATTAGAGTTAGAGCCTGAGAAGAATTGTTTCACTTTGGAGAGAGTAAGTAAACAGAAGTACGTTTGAAAAGGAAAACCTTGAGAATCGGCCAGCCAACAATGAGCTAGTTGCTGTTTTTTTTTAAGTTAGAAACTAATGTGAGAAATTTTATTTCAAAAAGATGTTAAAGTATGTTTGCTGTGCTGTAGCTATTTTGACCTTACTCGTAGGAAATGAACGAAAGCGTAAATTCTGGCGACTTTCGAATTCGTTGGCACCTGTTGCCAATTTTCCACCTCAACCTGTAGACTCTCAACTGACTGGTATGGATGTAGCCATTGGAAATCACAAACCTCATCTTCAAGGTGGAATCAAGGGGATCTTGATGTTACCCTACCTCTAGTTTGCCAAATAATAATTCTTAACAAGCAAATTGCATCCAAGCTAAGAAACTTTTTTGGCGCTCAAGAAATGATTTCATGTGTAAAAAATGGGCGAGCAATGCCTAATTTTTTCAAAAGTATAAAGTGGTTTTCAAAATATTGGAAACATCCACTTTTAGGCGCTCTACTTTTGGATGAGCTCGTGCTGAAACATGGCATTTTGATTAGACATGTTCATGTCAACGGTAAAATACTAGGTTACTATTAGAAATGTTAGAAATATGAATTGAGGGTTAGTCTCCAATATGCTCTTAAAAAATGAGCAAAAGGCTACACTGGTGTACGTAAAACAGGGAGTTTTGTCCCCTTTGCGGAGAGCGATTCGCCGACCAATCGTGACTAAGACGCACGATCCCAAAAGGAAAACATTTTACCTAAGTAAATGGCGGATGGGGCTGCTACTTTTAATTGTAGAACAGAATCGTGAAAACAAGCATGAGGTATTGATTTCAACATTTAAGATTAATTCCTACATCAATTGTTGAGCAAGCAGTAGCCGTAAATCCACGGTACGTACAATCAATTAGAGATATGTTGGCCAATTTGAATTCAAAGGCCAAAATAATCAATAGTGAGATTGCCAATAATTTGGATTACAAATTTGATTCATTCAAAGCATTCAGAAGAGTTTAGAGGAGAATACGAAAGTGACAGCGCTGCCAACTCGAAACATTAACAAATCAGTGGAGAGAGGACGCAAAGGACCACGGGCGGACCCTCG
>CM021314.1:2307786-2319788 GCA_010645155.1 Tigriopus japonicus
GCGTAGTGCGTACTGCGTCGGGTTGTCGTGCGGAAGGCTGGGGTTCGATCCCGGCTGACTGCCACGCTCCAAACTCAACTCTTCGGAGTCCAAATTTAGCATTTGAATCGTCTTTCAATGCAACAATCAAATCTACAAACCCAACTCTTCGGAGTCAAAATTTAGCGTTGAACTGTCTTTCAATGCAAAAATAGGCAAGCCCCGCTTCGATCCCGGGCTTGCCGAGTTCTAGTGGCCTGCGGTATTAAGTTACATGCAATAGTCACGGCCCTTTACGGCTTAAATGGGCGAACCTGGGGTCATTCCCGAGGGTGAGGTAAAAATTAATGCTTGTTGGCTTGTCCAAGTGGAGCGGCAATATCCCCATATGGCGGACAGCCTCTATCAGATCACAGCTGTGAAGCTGCGTTCTGACTCCACCACAAACAAACAAACAAAAGGGATTACCTTTGGTTGTTGAGTTTCACTTTGAGCCAAGAAGTCCTTGGGCACAACTTGATTAAAAAAACGGAAAGTTATGGCCGAAAGAGGGCTGAACTAGAGTCTCTAGGCTGAACCAAAGCCAAAAATTATGGTTAAAAGAGCGCTTAACAAGAACCGTAAATTCTAAGAAGCTGCCGTTGCAGAAGTTGCTCTTAAGAGCAACGAATGTGACAAAGTTTGAGGCCGTCCCAATTCAAGTTTGGCCACTCCGATTGTCCGCACAAAAGCTGTATGTGTGACAGTTTCATAAAAAAAATGCATGCGGCCCTCCCTCAAATTAGGCTCATTGGGCAGGTTGAACGCTATCTAGTATGAATTAATGAACGATCTATGGTAGGGACGTGCAAGAAGTTAATTTAGGGAAGGATTTTTTGTAAGGCAGGGGTGTCCAAACTTAACGTACTTAGTAGAGGGCCAAATTGGCCGGACCGTTGGTGCTCGCGGACCACACCATCCAAAACGGCAAATAATTTCTAGTATAGAATTCTAGAATCTACCCACTACTGATGCGAACAAATTGGTCATTTCTTTGTTTGAATGTTTGTTTGGGTTTTCAGAATATTTGTTTGTTTGGGGTAAATTTGTACCATTCCCAAATAAAAACAGTGTTGCTGTCAAGATTTGTCATGATTTGTAGAAGCGAGTGTCTATTGATTGTTTGTTTGTTTGTTTGTTTGTGGTGGAGTCAGAACGCAGCTTCGCAGCTATGATCTGATAGAGGCTGTCCACCATATGGGGATATTGCCGCTCCACTTGGACAAGCTAACAAGCAAGCATTAATTTTTACCTCACCCTCGGAAATGACCCCAGGTTCGCCCATTTAAGCCGTCAAGGGCCGTGACTTCTGCATGTAACTTAATACCACAGGTCACTAGGACTCGGCAAGCCCGGGATCGAACCGGGGCTTGCCTTGTTTGCATTGAAAGACAGTTCAACGCTAAATTTTGACTCCGAAGAGTTGAGTTTGTAGATTTGGTTTTTGCATTGAAAGACGGTTCAAATGCTAAATTTTGACTCCGAAGAGCTGAGTTTGTGGAGAGTCTATTGATGTTTGTCTATTGATTATTTTCGCCTCAATAGTTATTGCTATTGAAATGATTTATTGGTCCAAGAGATATATTCCATGCAAATGGAACACTTACTTTTGACTTTCGAAAATTTATCGAGACTTTGATTTTCTTTTGACCTTTTTCAACTCATAAGGGATGTCATTTTTGGCAGCCCTGTTTTTCGGGGAGACCAAAACAAACAACAGCTCTTGACTTCTCTTTCCAATTTGTTTGCTCTTTATTTGTGATTTCTACTTGTTTGGTGTGCTATCGTTTGTTTGTCTTTGTTTGTTCTTGGTTATATTTGTTTGTTTCCCATCAGTACTACCTACCCTACATATGCAAAATCAATCTTATGTATTTTACTGATCCTCTTGCGGGCCACGCGAAATCAGCTCGCGGGCCAGGGTTTGCACACCCCTGATGAAGGGTGTGAAAGACTAGCCAAAAGCTTGTCTAGAAAATCTTTATGAAATTGCAAAACAAAAAGGTTGCCTTAAGTGATCGCTTCGCTCGTTATTTCAAACCATGTATTACCAGAAAGAAACAAAAACTATTGCATTTCTCTGTGTGAGTAAAATTTTGAAATATTGATTTGATTCTTTGGAATCCAAAGGACCTAGAATAATTCAATGGACGCCCAAATATGAAAAATTTGAATTCGCCAAAATTGGCTGAGCAACGCAGCACAATCAAATGGCGGCCTTGTTTTGCCACTAGCAGTATCATTAAAAACGCCCACTTGAAGCACCCTCAATCATATTCCATTGACCAATTATGAAAAAGCCTAATTTGTTGGAAAAAATCGTGCAAATATGAATCGTGCAAAAAAAAATGTGAATAGGAGCCACAACATCCTTAAAATCCTCAAAAAAAACAGCGAAAAATGGCCGCATAGATCTAAAGGAGTAAAAAGAGCTAAAAGAGCTAAATGCTTTCAATTTGGAGTTAGATTTCCAAAATACCTAAAAAGGAGCTGAATCTAGCTCCAAAGCGCTAAATTTGGTCATCATGCCGCACGTGCAGTACAAGCCATTCTCGGGTCTCAAAATGGGCTCAAAAGGCTGCGATTAGCACCTCACTCAATGAAGTTGGTGGAAGATGTTAGAAATCAGAATGGATTGGCCATCAAGGCAAATAGTAGGAGCTTTTTTGTTCACAATTTGATGATATGTCACTCTTGTGTCCTTTTGATTTACTAATTGAGGATGCTCGACTTCAGGTAAGTTGTCCTTTGGCTGCTGTACAACTATTGGATTACTCTGACAAAACTCGTTTCTAATGGCATAAAGGGTGTCTAAGCCTCTTTTCGACACACATTTTTTTCCATTTAGCGGGAGGAATGTAAGCTAAAAAGACGTCATTCTTCGCTCAAAATCAGGGTGACTGATTTGGAGAAGTTAAAAAATATCAAAACTTGGCTGTTTCTCCCAAACTTTGAACAATAGTCCCCAATAACATGTTCAGTTTGTTCAATAACATTGAACAGCACCATCATGAATATTAAATGTCATTTTGACGTTCTGAACGGGTCTACAATGTCAATTTTCTGGCAAAGATTAAGTTGGGAAAGAAAATTGGGCTCCTTGTTAGTAGTCTGTCAAAGGCTCTCCCCTTCAACCGTCATGGAGAGCTTAAAGATCCCAAGTCCATTGATCCCTCTCAACACCCAATGATACCACTTCCTCGTGGTTGTCAGAGAAGTGGATTGCGCCTTTTGTCGCCGTTCTCAAATCTTGTTTAGCAATTTACTCATGGGTTTCAAAACTGTCAAAGCCAAATGAAGGGTCGTGCCATTGCCATTTTGAGACGTTAGAGTGCTTTTCATTCTGAGCAGTTTGTTTGTCCGCGCCCAGACGAGGCAGAGGCAGGGTGGCCAACTTCTTTTGGAGCGACGATGCTAGTTAAAGTCAAATCAATGCTAGAAAAATGCTAGTTGGAAAATGAAAAATGCTAGAAAAATGCTACTTTTTCTAATACAAAAAAGGGACTGCAGCGGCTATTATGCCCATTAGTGAATATTTGAATCTAAATTTTGACTTTAATTTTGCTGAAATTGACACAAAATATATTTTTCTGCTACTTGCCAAAACTAGTTAAAAAAATTGTCTTCAAAAATTTTTAATGCATTCATTGTGAAATAAATCATAAAGAGCAAAACAAAACAGTTGGCAAGCCATGCAGCACTTATTTTTTATGACAATTATAAAAAGTCATTTTCCTGAAAAATTTAAGGTTTTCTAAGAAACCGAACATTATGTTTTAAATGATTTCTTCAAATTTTCTAGGATTAAATTGAAATTAGTGATGGACCAAAAGCGTTTTTTGTTTCAATTTCAGTTATGCCTCACGGCGTTTAATTGAGTTGGGTAAGTCATTTTTAAGTTCCAAAGTCATTTGAGACCAGTTTTGACGTGAAGAGACAATGCCACAATTGTTAACGAGTTCAGTTAATTAGGTCACGGGCCAAAAATTGATATAATGTCACTTAAAACTGGCTTAAAAACAAATTTATGAAACTTTTCTTCTGGATAACTGTTAGGCACACTTAGTTCGGTAATGATTCATAATATTGGTGAAATCTATTAAGCCGTTCAGTTTTTAATGGCTATTTTTGAACACAATTCTCGAAGGACACGATCGGACTTTTGTTCACCCAAATTCGAAGAAGGGCTCGATAGATTAAGTCAATATTTCGGGTTCAAGCAACAATGAGACCATCTTAGGAATAGGTGATGAGAAAAATTCAGAAAATTGTTTTTAAGCAAGTTTTAAGTGACATTATATCAATTTTGGCCCGTGACCTAATTAACCGACCTCGACTTTATATGCGAGATTGTCTTCTCACTCCAAAACTGGTCTCAAATGTCTTTGGAACTTAAAAATGACTGCTCCACCTCAATTAAACGCCGTGGCCTCTATGAAAACCAAAAGCAGACATGCATTTTAAAGACTGAAATTTCACACCAAAGTTGAATATTTCTTGGTTCAGAAACCTTTGCAACTTATTTTCCTTATTTTATAAAATTTGTAATCACTACTGTAGGCATAAAGTTAAAAACATACATAAATTACATTAGATATATCACAGAAGGGTTTACATGATTATCACAGATTTGACTAGAATAATAAGTTTGACTAGAAATAAACTTGACTTCAGCAAGACTCGGTCGGCCACGGCATCGGCCCGGTCGGCCACGCCTTCGTCCGGCAGTCACGGCATTGGCTCGGTCGGCCACGCCTTCGTCCGACGGTCACGGCATCGTCCGAAGGTCACGGCATCGTCCGAAGGTCACGGCATCGTCCGAAGGTCACGGCATCGTCCCACGTCTTGGCCGGGGCGCCAGACGGCCTGTCCGTTGCGTGTACGGGCCTTCCGCTGCATCCACAGGTGGATCGCTGCAACCACGGGCCTTCCATTGCACCACCATGACGTAGGCTGCATCCATGGCCATCCCGCTGCACCACGTCCACCCGCTGCATCCACGGCCCTCCCGCACGCAACACGGACTTACGTCTCCCCGACCAAGGGGAGGGAGAAGGGAGAGGTGTTTCCGCCAATACGGCGGCAACTACCGGCTGTGCCATGTAGTATGGCCGAGTGTTGTGAATGACTAGATGCTTTATTCATTTACATGGAGGCCGTTTTCGGTTTATCAACAAAAAAATATGTTTGGAGTTAGTAAATTTTTAAGTAAATACCATAGAGAGGTTCCAAAATGAGTAAGCTTGCATGGTAGCATATTTTAAATAACATAATTATTTTGTATGGCAACCTTATTCAATTTTGAAATGGGATTGGCGATGCTGAATCAGCCAAAATCAGAGATGTCGAAATTCCGGAGGGAAAGCACAACGGAGGCCCCAGCTTCAGCTTGTGGCATGATAGACGCTGGAAAATCAGCTCATGAGGTTGCCAGGATCTTCAAGGTTCACAAACGAACCATTTTCAAGTGGATGGCAAAAAAGAGGCAACATGGATCACTCAAGAATAAGGTTGGCCGAGGTCTCAAATGCAAAATCTCAAGAGTCACCAAGATTGTGATTGCAAAGTCCCTTGGAAAGCGCCATTTTTCAACGCGAAAACTTGCCTCAAAACTGACTAGATCTGGTCACCCTGTGTCCCATACTACAGTCCACAACTATTTGAGAAAAAATCTTGGCGCCCATGCTTACAAACTCAAAAAATTCCCCAAACTCACGGAATTCCAGAAGAAGCAGCGACTCCAATGGTGCAAAGCTCGAAGATATTGGACCGAATCGGATTGGAAGAACGTAATATTCTCTGATGAAAGTCCCTTCGAAATATTCCATGCCCCAAATCCCCAGAATGATCGAGTTTGGGCCAAAGACAACGCCAAAGTCCCAACTGTCCCCACCGTGAAGTTCCCCACCAAGATTATGGTGTGGGGGGCAATGAGCTCACAAGCCTTGACAGAATTGCACATCGTTCCACAAAATAGCACTGTATCTGCCCAGTATTATGTGGACAACATCCTCCAGGATTGTCTTCTTCCTGCCTTGAACAGGACAAGAAATACCGGAGGAATCTTCAAGAGAAAGCTTGTCCAAAACATGTCTGAGGCCATCTTTCAACAAGATGGTGCTCCAAGTCATACTGCATTACTGACCCAAAATTGGTTAAAAAATAATATCCAGCACTTTTGGGCCAAAGAGGAATGGCCGCCTAACAGTCCAGATCTGAATCCGATAGAAAACCTCTGGTCCATCGTTCAACAGGCTCTGGACAAAATGACCCCTGCTACCAACTGAATGGACCTGATTCAAAAAGTGAAGAAGGCTTGGTCTCAAATTTCGCCTGATGTCTTGTCCCGCCTTGTCATGGGGATGCCCGAAAGGGTTTCACAATGTATAAAATTGAAGGGGGGTCACATTGACAAGTAAATGGAGAAAAAAATCCCAATCTTGATGTTGTTGCCAAGAGTTTTTGGGAGTGCCCTCACTTACTTTACACCCTGTACATGGATATACAGTATATGACTAGACCGAGCACGAGCATATAAATAAGAGCAAGGCGGGAATACTACACCTGTACTGTAGAAATAACTTGAAAATAAAGATCCCGAGTCTTCCAATTTACCTTTTTAAGTCAGGGAAAGTGGGCAAATTCAGCTGTCAAAATCAGCTGTCTTTGAACCCCAAAATTGGATGTTTTTTTCAAAAAATGCCAGAATAATGGTAAAATGCTATGCAAATTTTTTTGATTCTAGAGCCTTTCAAATAATGCTATAAAAATGCTAAAAATCAGAGTGATGCTAATCAAAATTCTGCAATGCTTTTGCCCTTGAAAAAAATGCTAATTTTCAGAATTTAGCATTGAAAAATGCTAGTTGGCCACACTGGGCAGAGGGCACTTTACATAAAATATAAAAAAATAGATTTCAATTTTCCTATCCATACGTGCGTACAGCGCCCTCTGCCTCATCTAGGTGCGGACAAACAAACGGCTCAGAATGAAAAGCGCCTGAAAACCGTAATTGAATGAAGGACAAAGCAACAAGCTTGTCCGAGAATCGAATTCAAACCACTGCACGGATTTCACCCCCGAAAGAGTCGTTTGGGAAGGAAGGAAGCTCCGCTCGCTGTGGATTGATCAGGAATTAATGATGAACCCAAGAAGAACTCGTTTTTCCTGTGCACGCAGTTTTGGCTGTTAAGAGTAACATCGACTGCATACAACCACCAATGAAAATGAAGAACAAGAAGCTGTTGAAGATTCAACCCCATCGCATCACATTCCAACAAAAAAGTTTGTTCTAGGCCCAACCATCTATTTTGCACAGTACATTTTGAATAAAGTTGTTGCTAATTGTGTTTGGTGTATTACAGAAATTATATTTATATACAAATATGGTTGCTAATTGGCAAGCAATAATATCAAAAACGCAAAACGTGGAATAATTCAAAAGAATGTTCATGTAATGAAAATACATATTTTACAGACAACAGGCAAAGCAATGTCCATCAAAAGTATTTGGAAAATTAGAGCAATCTACTAGAACAGATTTTTGTAGATATCTGCTTTATAAATCATCACCAAAATGCTATCCTTTAACTGACCACTTGGACCACAGAGACGGTAGGCTCTAAGGCAGGGGTAAGCAACTACAACATAAATGGGCCCCACATGTGGGCCCAAGGATGATCGGTGGTGGGCCCACAAGCAATGGGGAAAGTCCAAAATAATGGGCCCAAGAGACATCCATAATACGGTACTTGGGGCCCAGAGGTCTTTGACCGTGGGCCCATGAACCTTCCACCACCTGCATGGTGGGCCCCGACCTCACCAAACCAAATTTGGTGGGCCTTGACACAAAAACGGTTGCCGACTCCAATTCTAAGCCCAATCTTTAGCTCAAAAGTTAGCTCCGAAACTCCTAGAAGTGTTGTTTTGGATGGTAAACAACACATTTGTCTCTTAACGTGACAATGAAGCCGAATCCTGCATCGACAAATCCGTCTTACAGTCTAAGTTGATTGAGGCGATTGATTGGTTGTGCCACTCTCGATCCTAAAATGAGATGCAGTTAAGAATTTGGAAAAGTTACACTAAATTTCTTATATTCGCCATGTTTTACACTAAGCATTTTTTAGAAATTTCCCAGGTCTCAGCAGATCAGAGATCGACAACAGCTTTTCGATCAAGGCCCATTAAATTTGAAGTCGTTTAGTCACGTGTCCATCAAACATAAGCATGTTGGTGCAAGGGCCCACAAATAGACAATCTCAGCGCTATATGCCTACCAATCAGAACAATGGTTGGTTATTTAGCCCGCTATTCTAGCCTTTAAGCATCGCTCTTGGTCCCACCAATGCTCGAGCAAAAAACGATCATTAAAAAGAGAGTTTCTTGACTCTCTTATTCTTGCACCTCTTGGATATGGTCTCTCCTAATCAAACCCTGAGTGTTCCTCATACTAGGCTGTTTGGTAATTCATCTCTCCCATTCATCCTCATTTGAGATACCTTGATGTTTAACAAAGTTCAAAGAAATGAGAGTTGAAGTGCAATGGATCTGTGCTTCTGCAGAATTTTGTGGAAGGATTTAGATTGACGAGCAGTACTCAAAGTCCTCTTCCGTTACCGATGTTGAAAAACCTCTCTGCGATTTCCACAATTAGCCTCAAAAAATATGAAATACAGTTATCGGTAATGTTTTATTTTTTTACGGCTGAACCAATGTTTATGAGATAAGAGATTTGGAATCTTCCCACAAAGTCGATGAACCGTAGGCACTATTAATCAGTCAATTAAAGCCAGAATAAGCCAATAAAATTCTAAACGTGAACAGCTTTATAGTTACTCTACATGTTTTTTTCGTGTTTTTTAAGTGAGTCTTCTAAGCAATGTTACTACATATATATTTTGCTGAATTCCAAGAGTTTCTCAAGGTTGATAAAAAAAATTGTAAGGTCAAAAAAGATCACACAGTCCAAAGACTTCTATCAAACAACAAGGCTCGGGTCAAGCAAGGGCTCTTCATCCAAGCTAAAGTCTTGTGACTTTCCTGTCTCATATTTCAATTTTAGAATTCAGTCTCCATGGACATCATATGGAATGTTGGTCTGTGTAAGTTGCAAGCAGGTTTCGAGAGAAACTTTTCGAGAGCTTCTTTGCAATGCACAGTGGGTACAATGAGTACAATGGGTACACAAAAGGTACTTTCAAATGATAAACCACACATCACGCTATTACAGTACAGGACAGTGATTCCAGGGGGTAAAATATAGTGCTTTTACTTATATAAAAGATAATTCATTATGTTTCAAATGACGCGTGCTTAGAATGACCAAGAACTAGCTTACTAATTTTTAGCTCTTAGTTTGTCTAAATCTTCTCGGAACAATCATATTTAAAATTTTATCTGATATTTCAACTGTTGACATGACTTTAATCGCAATAAACACTATTATCATTAAATTTAGGCAGGGGCAGGCACAAAACGAACTTGTTACACCTTTTATAACAAGATTTCGCTACAAAGGGCCAAACTACTCAGAATGTGCCTGACAGACCAGTGATGCAATTGTAATTGAAATTACAATCACGTAATTGTGATTAAATTTCCAAATAATTGTAATCGATTTTATTTGAGATCAAAGTAATTGTAATTAATAATTTTTGAAGCAATGTGATTAAATTTTTTCAGTTACAAATTACAGTTACATTTTTGCCTTCATAAGAAGTTCTGGGATCAAACATTTGGCAGATTTCCCCCGTCTTTCTAATATTTTTCTGAACCTAAATTAATTTATCCAAAGTTTGCAAGTTTTCTATGCTCTTTACATGTTTTGCACCTAAAAAGATAAGAGTTTCAATTGGGTCTGAAAGAAAATGTTATTCAATGTTCTTCTTTCTTTTTGATAGTAATATTCCATACCAATACTCTTTTATCATCATTTCTGATGTATGAGTGGTTTAAACAATACAATTATAATTTATTACATTTGAAAATGAAGTAATCGCAATTGTACTAAATTACTTTTGAGACCAAAGAAATTATAATTTTATTTAATTGCTTTTGAGATCAAAGTAATTGTAGGTGTATTTAATAACTTTTGAGACCAAAGAAATTGTAATTGTAATAAATTACATTTTAAAAGTAATAGACACAGATCTGGTCAGGCCTCGTCCTGACAGAACTTTAAAGGTGAAATATTTTGAACTCTGTTGTTCGATTGAGCAAAAAATGGAAACTTGAACTCTGAGAGGTACAAAGACCTGTTCAAAGATAGATTTACACAATATTTTGATTCCAATCACGATTCCTAAATTGTTCATGGCCGGTTGAGTCCCTCAATACTGACTAATTAAGTAATTTAAAGTTGAACAAGATCATTTCGCAACGTATGTAAAAAACACACCAAACCTCGCTGCTAAGATAGTTTTCCTCCACGTCTAACCATTTTTTTAGAGATCAATTTCCTGAATAGGCCGGGATGTCATTATAAAATGCCTTTTCTTCGAAAAAAAAGGAACGAATAAGTGCTAACGTTCCTTTCTCTAAAATGGGAAACGCGTTATCCCTGAATTCCTTTTGGAGAAAAAGGAATGTCATTACAAAATACAAATTATTTTTCCAGAAGAGGCATTAATCATTTGGGTAACTATAGATGTGATTTTAAACATTTCAATTGCAACAATTTAGGTTTTAGTTGAAAAGGCTAGGCTTCCTCCTTCATGTATGTTTTTGATGTTCAGTTTTTACGTTCAACAATTTTGTTCAGTTTGAAAAAAATATCAGTACAAAATATTTCAAAGGTATTAGGAAGTATTTCAAGTTGCTAAATGAACTTGATCCCCTCATCTAGTTTCTGGCACTATTTGGTGTGTCAATCATTCCAGTTTTTTTCGAAGAAGTATTGTTCAAGAGGTGTATGGATCTCTTATTTTAAAACAATACACACTTCAGTTGCTTTAGAAACTGAGAGCATCTTTGAGCATGATTAAAGCTGGATTAATTAGTATACAATTAATATATTAAGTTATGGTCACCTAACTAGCCTTGAAACGGAAGACGGTCCATTTTGGCGAGGAGAAGAAAGGTAATGTTCCAGAACAGACTGAATTGCTTTTCAAGCTAACAACAGATGTCTCAAAATTTGACATGCCCAAGAGATATCGACCTGGACACTGGTGATTACATATTTTACCAAAGTTATTGGATGTAAATGTCGTCTAACAGTCCTAATTGCCTCAATTCCATCCAGACGAGTGAAAACCACCCTTGAATTTTCCGAACACTCATACAAACCGACTCAAACAGAATTCACATCAAGTTAAAATACCTGATGTGCTCCTTTGCCAATTATTGAGCCATCATCGAAATTTGGATCCACTTAAACTAAGCAAAAAGGGGCAATTGTTTATTGTCCTTTGGGCACTTCTCAAATCATGCACATCAACTTTTACCAAAAAAGGGCCCAAAGGAATCTCTTTCTTCTCCAAAATTCAATTCCAAGAACCTTTCAATTAAACCTTTAATTGAATCCACTAAAGAGATGAATGTGGAAAGCAATGATAATGGAAAAGTGGTATTTCTGCAATTTGATGACTTGATGACAAGAACTTCATGAGGAACATGTCACCTCCAGAGCATTCTTCGAGATTAGAAATGTCACACAAAAAACATTCAAAAGTTTTCTGTAGAAAAATCGTAGGCTCTAAATCTGCTTTCATTGAGGTACTTGTTTCATTGGACGCTCAACTTTAAATATATTTTGGTTTTACTCAAGAAGAAAATCCAATTGAATTGAAAGAAGAAATTGAAGTGATTTTTTTGCATAAATAATTACATTTGAAAATAAAGGGATTTGTAACTAGAACTGGCTTGTATTTCGAGAAAAGCATAAAAAGTGAACACAGAAATGGTAAAAATGGTTGAACGCAAACTTAATGAATCGTCGAAGTATCGAGAGGCTAATCATGCTACACCTCCCCCTCAGTCCA